>JAODJX010001095.1:0-24576 GCA_026776945.1 Isichthys henryi
TGGGTCACATGTGTGTGGAGTTTGCATGTTCTCCCCATGTCGTTGTGGGGTTTCCTCCGGGTACTCTGGTTTCCCCCTGCAATCCAAAAACATGCTGAGGCTAATTGGAGTTGCTAAATTGCCCATATATGTGCATGTGTGAGTGAATGGTGTGTGAGTTTGCCCTGCGATGGGCTGGCCCCCCATCCTGGGTTGTTCCCTGCCTCGTGCCTATTGCTTCCGGGATAGGCTCTGGAACCCCCGCGACCCAGTAGGATAAGCGGTTTGGAAAATGGATGGATGGATGGATGTATGAACATTGTAAGCAGACTACTAGATTACTAAAAGCAAATTATTTAAACTATATTTGTATAGGAATTATCCTCTCCCAAGCTTTTTGATCCATGTAAGCGGTTGGTCACTATAACCATGATCACTATAAGCGTTTTCCACTGTATTTCTGTTTGTGGAATATTGCGTATATATAAAACCTATTTACAAAGTAAATAGCCGGCTCCTAAGCTAAGAGTAGGAAAAAACTCATACTTAAACACTTTTAGTGTGCTTTAGGAGTACTCTTAGTGGTAAGATAATCATTAGATAGTGGTAAGATAATCGTGAAATATGGGCCCTGATGTCTCATACTGTCCTATCTGAATTTTGCCTTCTTTGGTAAGACTTTGAATGAGGGCAGAGAGGTTAATTCTATAGATGAAATCGAATGTCTATATTATGCAGTTGGGACTTTAGCCATTAGCAGGGAAAAGCAACTTAATCTTTAATGAAAATCCATGGTGCTTCCATCAGTAGGTTAATCGAGTCACTATTTTACATGCAACTGAAAAGTTAAGTAGCTATAAAAGGCATGTAATGTGATAATTTTATTGTACATATTCCAGTCAAAATTCCAGGACACACCTCCTAAAAACCATTTAATAATAATGATCCTAAGCACACCTCAAGGTTATGTAGTAAGTACTATCTTGTGAGTGAGGAAAGAGATTGAGTGCTACGACAGATGATCTGTCCCTGACAATACCCTTGACATAAAGTAAGAGGAAGGTACTGTAGCCAACTTGTGTCCAGCACTTGTGGAAAGTCCTTTAGGACTGTCGGAAAACCATTCCAGGTGGCTACATCTGGAAACTGATTAAATTAATGCTAATTAAGAGTCTGCAATGCTATCATTGATGCCAAAGAGGGTTATTTTAAAGATTATAAAATCTGAGAAAATTTTAGATATTGAACACATTTATTTCTTATTTTTGTTGTTGCAATTGCAAAGTTTATACTGTACAGAATGTTATAATCAGAATTATTATTGCCTTTAGGTGTTTTCAGGTTTCTCCTTCAAAATCTGGAGTGCATTTATATTATTTTTGCAGGAGCAATATTTAAGTTTATAAACTTTTCTGGAATTTGCGTATTTTCTAATGTTAATTCTAATTCTTAATTTAATTGATACTTAGTGGCTGGATATCAGACTTCTGTTTTGACAGGAAGTTAGTATTGTAGATAAAAATGGAATGTCAGTCCAATTGGGGACTCACTGCTTTCTGCTCAATCGTTGCTTGTCATTCGCTGTTGATTTATTGCAACAGGCAACATACATCTGCATGCTTCATACCCACCTGTTTGCCAGCTTGCTTTTATTTCCCTCCCAGTCACATGTAACCTGCCTGTGGCACCACATGCTAACCAAACTCACTGGATCTGCTTTCTAAACATATGATTTACATTCAGCTTCATTGCCTGGATTAAAACACATAATGGACAAGTCAGCGTCTGATTAGTAGTGGTTGTTGTTGGGATTTCATTTGGAAAACTGCTAATTTGCACAATCTTTAACAAGCACTTAGGTGGTGAACTGCGTTACTTTCTATGTTTTAATGTTCCTGACTTTAAATGTCATTTATATTATTTACATTCTTCATATGTTTAAATGGTTATTTTCAATATAATCCTCTTTTGCACTATGACCAACATTTGCAGTATGACCAACTGTAACACAAAATCCCTAAAATGCTCACATGATTTAATTTATTTGTGCTTTCAATTTGCTATTTTTCATTTGAATTTATTTTAAAATGTTTATAGCTCTTTAAAAATAGAAGTGGCTCTCTTTATTAACCAGTATTGGTCTAATACTGGCAGTGGCACAGACAGGGAAACAAACAATTTACATGATGCTGCTTCCCTTTTGAGGGGGTTCTCAAAATTTAATCAGTTCCAGTTTGGTACCCATACAATGTTTCTGCGAAATTTGAAAATGATACAACAAAAAGTTTTTGAATTATTATCTTAATGGTGTCATGTCAAAACTATGTTTTTTTGCTATTACTATCCAGTGCAGCTACAGTTTTGGGGTGATCTGTCTCATAATTTAATCAGTTCCTGTTCAACACCCATACAATGCTTCTGCTATATTTGAAAAAATATTTATGGTACTAAAGGGATCAAAACTCTGAAGCTGCTGTTTTTTTACTATCACCACGCGACACTCCTTCAATTTTGGGGCAATCTGTTATATAATCTAAGCAGTTCTACTTCATCACCCATACAATGCCTCTGCAAACAGTTTTTGAGTTATTTTCTTAACAAGAAAAGCATCTGCAGAGGCAGACTGGTCCCAAAACCATATATATTCCCCAGAGTCCAGGGAATGCAATAATTTCACACATCAAGGCAACAAGGAGGACACGGCTTGTGTGTCAAAAGAAAATGCATATTAGGATCAAGCATCAGTAACTGTAGGAGTTCCCAGCATGATTGTGAGCCTAGAACCGTCATCATAGCAAATAGGTCAACCCATTTGTTTAAGCAGATCTTCAATGCCGTGTTATTATATCTAAATTGTATTGACATACCTGTACAGATTTCAGCTTTTTGGAAATCAGTCCTTCACTTCATAGTGCTCCCTTATACACTTTTTGGATATCAATCCTTCAGTTAAAAGTATTTATGAATGCAAACAACAGCAATTAAACAGACACTACAGTTAAACAACTAAAATATTTATTAAATGAAAAAATGTACAGAGTTCTCCATCACAATGCTGACTTTCAGTGAATGAGATCAACTCAGAATAAAGAGATACTGTACACCGTAGAAGGTTACACTGAATACTTGAATGAAATATTTAGCCAGTTTGTGGGTTCAATATTTTTTCCAAAAAAGGAGCCATCAAATTATGGCAAGATGTTTTCTTGTGTATTTCATTCAGGTTCTGTTTAAAGGACAATTTTATGGCAGATAAAATCAATTAACTACAATATGACACCAAATCTGAGATCAGCAATATACTGAAAGTGCAATTCGTATTGTTCAAGACTGATCATTATTCTTATCCATATTTTTCCTCATTAGAATTGACAGATTTCATTGCTGTCTGATAATAGAAATAATAATCAGTGCTTCTATGCTAACCAATACTACGAGTTTTGGACAATAATACAGACACGGAATCAGTGTTGTTAAAAAATACACACTTTGCTTTCTCCTACAAGTATATAGCTTAGGACTGAAGAATCTATATTAACACGTCCAATGTCTTCTTGATATAGTCCAAGCTTTACACAGTATTTACAGACAAGGAACCCCCACCAAATTCAGATAAATACACGATTTTGGAAATTATGAACAAAAGCTCAGTATATTACATTTACACAGAAAATCTAAGGGAAAATGTTTGTCGTTTCACATAGTGCCATTTCAATTTACATTTCCACGAATGACCAAAGGAGAGGGGGCTGGTTTGAGTGCTGACAAAAAAAACTGGCATTGTAAGCTGCCTTTGCCAATTGCTGCTGTGCTACTCCAAGGCTCATTCTGTGCATGTGTGTCTGCATATATACATCATGCATAGTACTGTGCAAAGGTCAAAGAAAATGATCTTCATTGTATATCAGCTTAGCATTTTGAAAAGCTCTGCAAAAGTAACCCTAGTAGCCCTAACCCATGTATGCTTTGCCCACTAGCACCTTGTTTGGCTAAACAATACCTTGCTTATTATTTAACTAATTATCTAATTTATTGAGCTGTGGTTAAATTTAATGGATACGTGGAATGAATGCAGTACCCCTGAGGAGTGGTTTGGGAACTGAAGTGGTGTTCAGCCCACAGTATGTCACTGACTTCTTGGAGAACAGAACAAATTCTTGTCAGTTTTTGTTTTTGTGTTATGGATAATTTGCATATTTTCTAATGTTAAATTGTGTTTTTTGACCAGACACACATGTACTACCAAGATAAAGAGCTTTAAACATTTTCTTTGACTGCCGAAGACCTTTGCACAGTACATAGTTATATATTTATAAATACATATACACACACATACACAAGAAGAGGGTTTCTCTCTGACATTTTGTCACTGTTAATATGAGAACGTCTTTTGGAGTTATTCTTTTGGAGGAATTTGTCTACCATGGACATTTTTGGGTATGGACAGCAGAGACATGTCCCTTCCAATATGTCCAATGTGGGAGTACTGAATGTGTTTGGTGGAGTGAGTTCGGAGCTGATTTTGTCCATACCAGCATTGAAACCAAACCTACGCCCTTGCTTTCTACCGACTGAATTTGCTACTGTGCAGAACTTTATGCTGATTTTAGGAATGTCTTTATTTATTAGACTATGTAAACTACGTATTTAGCTGGACAATTGTTGGGTACTGGTTCTCATTGAAAGGGGAGCCCCCATGATGGGGTTATACAGTTGTGACCTCGGAAGTTAAGAGGGAGGCTGTTGCTCTTTCAAAAAATGTTTTCCCTTCTTAAACATATCAGTAACAGTACTGCCAGTAACCTGTTTAGTTCATGTTGCTTCTCTTTCGATGGACAAAAACCTAAAAACATGACACACTGACCAAGGAGGACCGGGAGAAATCGTGGGTTGATCTCGCTTTTGTGACAGACACGTTCAGTCCACTAGGGCTTTAGCAGCATCTCCCGGTACTACAGCCAGTAGAGCGACCATTCTTTCTGAAAGCAAAGGTCCAGTCGCCTCTAAGGTGTTGACACTTAGGCCATAGTCTGGTGTATTGCAGATCAAAAATAAAACTTACAAAATAACAGAGCAAGCTCTTTAAACCAGAGAAGCACTCTAAGCCTTCAGTAAGAGCTGTGTTTAGTTGTTCATAAGACATTCCAACTCCACTGAACAGCAAGCATTTCCGTTCTACAGAAGAGGAAAAAAATTGTCATTAGTAGCTACCCAGGTAAATATGCTCTCATGTGTTACCCTGCGTGCAGGGAATCCTGGCAGCAAATTTTATTACCTTGCATATGCATGTGGTACAGGGAGACCCGGGCACGTCCCACATGGAACCACTGAGGCGTGTGATGCCAGCGCTGTCCACGCACGTTTTCCTGATGTCGTAGCTGATGTTGTCGGTGAGGCAGGGGTCTGTGACACAGCGTGGGCAGCACTCGCCCTCAGACACTGCAGAGTACTCGCAGGAGAGCGTGGGACAGGCTAGGGGCCAGCAGTCCACTTCTCCTGCCTGGCACATACAGAGGAGGAAGAGGAGTAGGAAGGTTAACACACTCGGCTTGTGTGATGAACAGGCATTCTTACATGATGAACCATAAATGGAGGCTGGGTGGAAGATATTAATCATGCAGTCACCTGCAGGCAGAAACTATAAAAAATGCCATTTTGGCCAAGTGGCGCATGAGCTCCAGGTTACTGTCCCATTATTTCCCAGTTAATTGCAAAGCTGTCACTGTAACATGACTCCTAGTCAAATTAGGCAGCCACAGCACTCGCCAATTAGGAAAAATGAAATAAGCCACTCCAAAGTAAGAAAGGTCACGTTTTAGCGATAGAGACCAAAATTACATGCATTAAAATAATAATTGGTTACTGTCGGTATACTCACTGCCTTTTACAAATTAGCTTCAATTACTTACGCATACATTCATTTCTTTTTTCATCAAAATTTAAATTAGTGCAAACTTAATAAAAAAAAACTCACAAAGTATAAAACATTTACAGCTTATTTTGTGGTTCCTCCTCTAGCTCTGTTCCTTTAACAATATTATTAACAAATTATTTTTATTACTATGTATGATTGTCTGCTGCATCAACGCATTTTACCATTTTATAGTTGTCTATTAACAAAAGGATTCAAATGCTAGATTGTGTTTAAGGGTCACAGCAGTGTTTTATATTATACCTTATATATCTTATAACAAATACATAGAGCAGTGTTTCTCAATCCGGTCCATGGGGACCCACAGACAGTCCACATTTTTGCTCCCTGCCAGCAAACAAAAACATCGACTGTCTGCAGGTCCCCGAAGACCAGATTGGGAAACACTGACATACCTTCCTTATTACTGACCTTTCCACATGTCTTTGAATGTATAAAAAGCAAATTTAAGTGGCAATAATGTAAGTAAAGAATTTTACAGGTTTATTCTATTATACTCTATGCCCAGTATGACAGATGGTGCATGTATAAAATGTATATTAAAGGAGTCAGTTACTAGCACTTCCTAGCCAAGAAAGATGACCCAGTGCTGTGAGTATACAGACCAGACATCTGCACTGCTGACAGCTGTAGATCCACTTGTCCCCGCTGTGGTAGAGCATGCTGCCACTCTGGTGTACACACTGGCTACTCTGTCGAGTGTCACACTCTGGACAGCATAGCAAATCTACACTGCGGTTCTGGCAGTCACATGCCATCCGCCTACACGTGACCGTGCCGTCCTGATGAAAAGAACAGGGGTTGTTGTATTAAAGCAGAGGTCATTACTGGCGGAGCTGAATTCCCTGCTGTTCCACTGCTGCAAGGGTTTTTGGGGCACATCCAGTAAGAAACTGCATGGCATTGGCAGAAAAGCAATGGAATGGACTTTTACCTCAGAAAAAAAAACGGTGATATTAGATTAACCCTACATTTTCTGTTGTAATAGTCAAGAGCAAAAATTCTCAAAGTAAGTCATATTTCATAATCAAGCAGATGGTTATATAAGACAGAAAGCATCTTGAGAGTACTTGTATGCTTTGCAGTCTAGTTCAGGGTGATCTTAGTGACAGGTATCCTCCACAGAGGACTCCATTAATGCTTTGACATTCTTGGCACATTCATTCTTATGATAGATGCTGATACATAAAGCACCTCAGTATAACTGAAGAGTAAACGGTCAAATCTACTGAGGCACATAAGCCCCTTTAAGACCCACTGAGCTGATTTATGAGCACCTCTTTGGGTAATATCATGCTGATTTCTTTACAGTGTGCTTTGGCTGTTACCCGAATGGAAAAAAAAACCTTATGGTATATTTGCCTATTTCAAAAAAAGAGATAAATGAAATAAAGACCTGCAGAATTATGGATGCTGCATTAAGAGACACTGGCACTAGGAACAGGCAGAATATAACCCATATATTCAGGGGTTTCAGGTTGGATGAGTTACCCACCTTGCAAGAGCAAACAGAGCAGCGATCCTGTTCCAGAGTCCAGACTTGCCCGTTCTGCTTAAGCGCCCCCTGGTGGAGGCAGTCTCCTGTGCATGGAGGGCTGGAGGTACACAAGCAGTCAAAGCTCCCCTGCAGGTTCACACACGCAGAGTCATTCCAGCAGGTGTGTGTCTGTGTGGCACACTCGTCAATGTCTGCAACACACACAGGAACACGCTGGGCAGTGCGCACACATCAGCATTTATCCATGTGTGAAATACACAGGCTGTATATGAGTGAGCTAGATCACATTCATCAGGCCATAGATGTACCAGCTGATGCATGTGTTCATATGCTGTGTAGATCTTTACAAAGCCCTAAAATTACACAATACTTCCTAGTTATGAATTAAATGTTCATTTCATTCCAAATACACCTTTGCCAGGTTTCCAGACAGGGGAGATTAATCTGAGACAGTTGTACAAAAGGAGATTAAAACA
Source organism: Isichthys henryi (assembly GCA_026776945.1). Lineage (NCBI taxonomy): Eukaryota > Metazoa > Chordata > Actinopteri > Osteoglossiformes > Mormyridae > Isichthys > Isichthys henryi. The sequence continues at coordinate 7,886 of JAODJX010001095.1, forward strand.
TTACACAAATCTTCCATACACTGTTGCGTTTTCAATCAATACAATATACTGTAGGGTGATTACAAATGACAATGAGTGTGATCATAATTTTCTGTCAAATAAGGTGAAACTCGGAAAAGTAATCGGCATCCACCCTTCCGCAATACGGACAAAACTGAGACTGAGCTTTGTAATACTGAACAGTATGTTTCTCGAATGCCTTGATAATCTTCTGATTTCATTGTGCTGTGCACAGATTTCAAAGCACCTGTGGGAGCACAGCAATCACATAACATTACTGAGCCTGCTTCATGTTTTACAGTAGAGACGGTGTTCTTTTCTTTAAAGCACCATTTCGTCTTCTGTGAACATGCTGTGACTTACCAGAAAGCTCTAATCTGGTTTCATCTGTCCAAAGGACATTCTTCCAGATGGACTGTGGCTTGTCAACATGCATTTCAGCAAGCTCCAGTTGGGCTTTTTTTGTCTCTGTATTTCTGGAGTGGGGTCTTCTACCATGAAGCCCGCTTTCCTTCAGACAGTGATGGATGGTGTGACTTGAAACTATAGTACCTTGATTTTGATGGTCAGCCTGGTTCTGTGGCTATCAAGGGAGGTTGCCTACTGTGCCACAGACCGTAAACTTCTTGATAATATTAGCAACCGTGGTCACAGGAACATGAAGCTCTTTGGAGATGGTCTTCTACCCTTTATTTTGCTTGGCTATTACCTTCATCCTTTCCTCTCTGCTTTTTCTACTCTTCTTCCTGTTCTGTGTGATACCCATTATGACACAAAACTTTTGCAATTTTTTCTATTCAATTGGTGTGAGTGACTGACTATAAGACTGCGGACATCTGTGATACTCCATCCATCCATCCATCCATCCATCCATCCATTCTCCGCTGCGCACATGATTTTCAAGTAGTCACCTCAGCCACCTCTGTCAGCTTCTCCAAAGGAATATGAAATATTTTGCTATATTACTTATTATATTTCTGGGCCCATATTCACAAAGCATCGTAAGGCTAAAAGTAGCTCCTAACTTGCCTATTTAGGAGAAACTCCTAAAAATACTGGTTATGTCAGTCCTAAATGTAGGACTCTTCATTTTTTTGACTAAGAAGAGCAATTTCTAAAGCCCCTTAGTGCTAAAAGCAGTTCCTAAGTCTGGTAGAACTCAAAAGAAGCCAAGAGGATTCCTAAGTCACTGAGACTATTTCATAAATAAAATGGCTGCTATCAATCCACGTTGCAATGTCTTGGAAACGTTAAATGAGTGTGGGAGTGAGTCGGGAGGGGATAATGATTGCTGTGGAGCTTGTGAGGGATGCAATATCATCTCCAACAAACCGACACAACTCAATCATAGACAGTGGAAACCGCTTATAGTGATCATTGATAACAATTTTTTTTTTTCTTTATGTCTCAGGCAGATTGCCATTTAATTGACATTTGTATATTTTGTCTGGGTCAGTGCCCTCTGATCCCTCCTCCTGTGACCCTTCCCCATTTGTATCACATTTAATAGATTATGTACTTTCCTATTGTAATAATTTCACACCCCAAAGATTATATGCATGTGATCATCGTGTTAGCCATCACATGCAAAACAGGTAATCAAGCTTTCAAAATGATTTTAAAATACTGTAAAAGTGGGTCACCAGACCATGTTGTTATAATCAGCAGGCTTGAGACGGTTGCGGGTTTAACCACTAAACATGTCTGCTGAAGTATGCAACCACGGGCTCCCATTTGGGTGCCTCTGTTTGGGTGCGACAGCATAGCTCCCAGCCCCACGTTACTTGCGTTCATGTCCAGGATAAAAGAGAAACATGAATCCGGATACACTAGTACGGGAGTATTGGTGAGCACTGCGCAAAGCTAGTTGAAGGCCATAGCACAGGCATCCGTCCATGCGAAACTGCTTCCCTTCTTTTTGAGACAGTGCAATGGTTTCACAATGCTGCTGAAGTCCTTGACGAAGCATCAGTCACCAGCTCCAGGAAGCGACATGCAGTAGCTTTCTCACATTGGGTTGAATAGTGCAGGGTTGACTAGTCCCGCACTGCTACCATCTTTTCCGGGTGAGTGGCCACACCTTCCCAGCTGACCATGTAGCTGGAGAAAGGAGCATTTCCAGGGGTTCAGCCGTAACCCTGCCTGCTGGTCATGGAGAACACAGTCTTAAGGTTCTGTATTGCCCCAGCAAAGTCAAAAGCATGTACCAGGAGATTGTTGGGGTAGACGATGCACTCAGTTTGGGGGACATGGGACAGGACTCGCGCCATGAGCCGCTCAAACATGGCTGGGGCATTGCACAGGCCGAACGTCATCGACTGGAAGTGCCATGGTACGTAGCTCATGGGGAAAACAGTCTTAGGGTGACCTTCTGCGGCCAGTTCAACCTGCCAGTAGCCAATTCGGAGGTCCAGGGTGCTGAATCACATTGACCTAGTGATGTAGTCAAGTGTGATGTCGATGCATGGCAGTGGATAAGAGTCTTTCTTCATCACTGCATTCAGCTGTTGGTAGTCAATGCAGAACCGCCATGTCGCATGTTTTTTGACTGCTGGAGCCACCCACGGGCTGTCGGATGACTCTATGACTCCTGCCGCTGGCATTTCTCTGATCCTTTGCTCCACTGCTTGTCGCTTCGCTGGGGCAGTTTGTGCAGATGTAGGCGAATAGGCAGGGCTTCCCCTGTGTTGATGTGGTGCTGCACCAGGGAAGTAGTTTGCCAATCTTTGTCCCCAGCAGTGAAGATGTCCTAGAACGAGTCCATTAAACCTTAAGCTCGTGCCGCTGCTCCACTGTCAGGTCCCGGCTGCCTCATTGCCACACTTCCTGTACAGCTTGCACTGTCTCAGGAGATACCCCCACTGCCATGTTACTCTGTTCTGCAATTGAGGCAGGGCTTGGGGTGTTGCTGGTGCTCTTTCCTAAGTTGCTGCAGATTGCTCCCTTGCTACAGTTAGTGGTCTTCTTCACTCAACTGCTGCTATGGCGCTGGAGGGTCACCATGCCTGTGCTGAGGTGGAGTCTTGCTCCCGGCACGTCAATTGTGGCCCCCAGTCAAGTCAGCAGGTCCAGACCAATGATGCAGGGGTTGGGAATGTTGGCAAGCCGGACTTCCTGCACCACCGTGTGTCTGACCAGCTGGACAGCTGCCTTCATGGCTAGGCGTACGCCAGTCACCGATTTGAACTGCACATCGGTCATCCTAGCCAGATGGTGCAGCTCTGCCGGTACCTGGTATCATGCCAGGGTGGATCAGGGTGATAGTGGACCCCGTTTCCATCAGGACTTGACAGGGTGTTTCGGCAACCAGGCAGTCGAGGTACAGACCTGTAGCCTTGCCAAGCCGGGCACACTCTAGGTGCACGTTAGACTGGCGTGCATTGAGGATGGTGCCCCCCTTAGAGCGCCACCCGCCCAACATTTCCCAGTTGTTGTTTTGGCTGAGGGCATAGTGCCAGGTCAGGGCAGTTTCAGGCAAAGTGCCTGATCTTTCTGCAGCGGTGGCAGGGAGCAGCTGCTGGTGGACGGCGTCTACACCAAGGCTTGGTGGGGGTCATGTGTACTGTGTCTTCTTCTGCACGGTGTGGCTGGCGACCGGCATGACGTTGCAGGACAGGATTTCCGCCACCCTCTCCACCTCTGCCAAGGCCAGCAATAGGAAGTATCTGTGCAGCCACTCTGGAGTTAAGGCCTTGATAAAGGCCTGCCAGGCCAGATCTTCCTGTACGCCGCTGGGGTAGTCCATGTAGCCCTTCTGTGCAATGATGTGGAGATCTGCTATGAACACTCCCACCGCCTCCATGGACTGCCGCTGGCCGAAACGCAGCTCCAGCCATGAAATTTTGCTGCTCCTCAGGAACGAGGCTGAGGAGAGTTTGGAGTGCTTCACCTTCCAGTGCCAATGCCAAATGCACTGCTATCTACTCCTCACTCTACCCATTGTGCCAGGGAGAAAGGCGCGCTTGAATCAGGTAATTCTCCAGGGGCTCCTTCCTTCCATAGTGCCGGAGTTTCAGTGCGAGCTTCATCCCCCTCTCTCATACTGGCGTGCTCCCTTCGGCTTGCTTTGCCTAAGGCTGGGATGGGCGGACTGTGTTGGAACCATCAGGTTTCCTGGGAAGGCTCGCTGCTTGGTTCCCAGGGTGTTCTGCTGGTCTTCCAGTGAACCCCATAACTTCCGCCGGGACCCTTGCTCCAGTTGATGGAAGTCATCATAATATGCCGCTGATCCCACTTCTGACACCAATATAAAAGTGGGCAGCCATGTCGTTATAATAAGCAGGCTTGAAATGGTTGCGAGTTTAACCACTTGGTGGTGTTTATTGCACCATTCGTACTGATAAAACACACGCACACTGCCCACCAAGCCCATCGTCCTGCTTACTCCTAATATGCACGGTGGGACACACACATACACACACACACTGGCATGATATGTACAACAATAAACATTCAGCACTATACAGTACATGACATAACAACACAACACATTTGCCTACAACACAAATTAGAATGGAGACCTATTTGCTGGGCTGGCATCAGTCCAACCTGCCGTGCGGCCCGCCGGTACCTCTGCACTACACTGTCTCCCCCCCAGGGGGTAATCCATCCTGGAACCCCCACAAAGTCCTGGAAGCTACCTTCCGGTTCCTTCGTTACAATACATTCCATAAACTGCAGTGATACAGCATTGTTGTGTTTTTGATTCACACAGGACACACTTTTCTTTTTATTTTGTTGTTTTGTATTGATGCTTTGCTGCTTTTGTGTTTTCCAGTGCTGTGTTACTTTTTTGTTTGCTATTGCTTTGACATTAATAAACATCAGTTTGCTAAAGAAAAATGATCAGTCAGTGACAATGAGGAAGCAAGATTCAACTATCATTCAGAATTGTGCAGCTCAGGAGCGTACTGACACTGATATTTTGATAATATATCTAAGCATTTTGACTGTTATTGTTAAAATGATGCTGACTGTACTTTTCATTTTGATGGCACCGACTAATTCATTGGTGGAATTACTTTTGAGACATTAGCTAATTGTTTTGGGTAAGTTACAAGCTTTTGTAGGCTTGTGCTATAGGCATAACATGAATTGAGAAATGCTCTTATTGTATTGAGAATGTTAAGTATGTTTCATGAATTGTGCCAAGCAATCGAGAACAATTCGATTTGTCAGATAAATTACAGTTATATCCATGGCATTTTATAGGATAAGGAGTTACAAGATAAATGGATCGATCATGACCATACATCCATGTTATTTATGAAGTACTCTTCATGGAATTACTGGAAAATTGATTTTGAGTGAGAATTAATTTTTTGTGGGAGAGGACAAAGTGACTGAGGTAATTAAATCAAGATGACTGTCATCATAAATATTTTTACACATGGACATAAATACAACCTGTATCACTTAACAGTTTCAGAGTATGCTCAAAGAGCACTGGACGATACCCCTAAAGGCCAAAATGGAATTCAGGTAAGCTTTTTAAGTTTGAGTTCTCCTTAGTCTGTGATATTTTGATTGAATGTACCTGAATGTGAATAACCTGCGATGGATCAGCACTGCATATAAGGTTATACATATATATATAAAGTGATTGGAAAATGGCAAGAAAAAAAGCCCAAAATATCACATCAGTAAGTTTATATCAGTATGCAGAGATTTGTGTGTTTTGTTGCTTATGTAAATATATACCAGCTGATATGAGTATAAGTGCATGTCTGTTTTCATATTGCATAGAAATATGCATGTTAAAAGACAAAATTACATTTAAGTTGATCTATATATCACGAGATGACTTACAAAGCAAAATTCCAAAGAAATGGAATGGATTCTAAAAAATGCATCTGAAAATAGTATGGAAACCAACTAATGTTATATTTAATTGTTTGCTAGATCACAAAAGGTCATGAAGTTAAGTAATTCATGCAAATGTTTCACCTCATGCCACGACACATATTGCGAAAATTCTAACATTTTTGGTTTATCATTATGCCCAAATTGCCACTTAAATGAATTCTGGCTTGACAGCCTACAGAGCCAAAGGGTCGGTGATTAAGACAATGTTATGCTTATTTAAGGTAGCCCCAAAATAAGTGTAAATTGGCCAGAAAAAAACTCAGAGGTATAAAGGGTTAAAAGCAGCATAAAGGCATGGTCCTTGAGTGTTGCCCGAAGACGAGAATAGTTGGAATAGTTGGTCAGCTCGAGTGAAGAGGTGGAAAAACTAATAAATGAACGAACAAATAAAAACAGCCTGAAACAACTAAATCATATTTAAGTACCCCCTAGCCACCTTCTGGCTATGGTCCTTCATTACTGCAGGATATACAAATATCTCACAGTCAGGGTGGGGAGTAAGTGCCTCATTAGGAAAAATACGGTTGGAATAGGTATTTTACATTACCAGCTCAGAGGATGCCTCTTTAATGGATTCCACACAGTTCTTGTACCTGTGCCAGCTTCCTACAGCGTTCCCATTTCTCATGGGGAATTTGGCAAAAAACGTCTTCATATTAACACTGACATCTTAAGCATGCTGAGTTGCACTTCGGTGCTCACCAACACAGGATCCCCCATCAAGCAGGTAAGATCCATTGTCCTGGAAGCCACTTCTGCACTCACAGTGATACCAGCCAGGCAGGTTGACGCAGCGGGAATGGTTGTGACACTGGATCAGGCCTTCTGCACATTCGTCGATATCTGCCCAGACAGAGTCACACAGATCACACAGGTGTCATAAAATGTTTCAGGACTCTTCTAAACAAAAATATCACCACTCTGGTATGTTTCTTCTGGTGTTCGTCTTTTCACCTTCTCTGATGACCTTCTAATCCATGTTACATAAACACTGTTGGTTTGTTTTTCCAAACAATTTCCTTGGCACTCAATTTACTTTTTATTGATACATGTGTATATAGCGAATTCCATTAAGATGAATTAAACATTGTGTTTTCGATGAACCACAAATGCAGTATACTGTACATATTTTGAGCTTAAACAACAGTGCAAGCCTTATGATACTGTATTCCATGGACTTCAGCAAAACAGGGCAGTTTTGACACTTGATCCTGTTAAAACGATAGCTCAATATGTTTGATTGATCTTTTTCAAACTTTACAGAGGCATTGAATGGGTGTGGAACAAACAAATGTAGAACTGATATATTATCAGACAATTATTATTTGCCAAACCAAGGGGAGGTAGTTTCAGACATTGGATCCCATTGGCGTGATAACTATAAATGATTTGGCAAATTGTGGCGAGTGGCGCTGCAGGCTAAGCCTCTGTATCTGTGATCAGAAGGTTGCTGGTTCAAGCCCAGCCTTAGCAGAAGAAATAGGTGGTACGTGTGTGAATCCTTTAACAGGGCGGCATGGTGGTGCAGTGGTTAGCACTGTTGCCTCACACTTCTGGGACCCAAGTTCGAGTCTCCGCCTGGGTCACATGTGTGCGGAGTTTGCATGTTCTCCCCATGGCGTCGTGGGGTTTCCTCCGCGTACTCCGGTTTCCCCCCACGGTCCAAAAACATGCTGAGGCTAATTGGAGTTGCTAAATTGCCCGTAGATATGCATGTGTGCGTTAATGGTGTGTGAGTGTGCCCTGCGATGGGCTGGCCCCCCATCCTGGGTCGTTCCCTGCCTCGTGCCCATAGCTTCCGGGATAGGCTCCGGACCCCCCACAACCCAGTAGGATAAGTGGTTTGGAAAATGGATGGATGGATGGATTTTGCAAATCGTTTTCAACCTCTCCAGACCTGTTATAAGGGTGAAGATCTGGACCTGTTTAAATTGTGATAGGAAAATGGGCAGTTTTGAGTCTTGATCTCATTAAGATAATAACTCAAAAAGTTTTTGACGGATCTTTTTCATAGTCTGCAGTGACATTGTATGGGTGCCAAATTGGAATTCATTAAATTCCGAGACATGTTGTAAGGTTGAAGCTCTGGACGTGGCCAAATTTTGGAACAAACCTCACCAAAATGAAAGCAATCCCACAAGGGATAACAAAGAGAAGGCCACCTTACACACTCGTTCTTGGCAGCATAGTAACTCAAAAATATTTTTTCTGATCTCTTCCAAACTTTGCAGACACATTTTATGGGTGAGGATCTGGCCTCTTAAAATTTTGAGACAAATCATACCAAATCTTTGTGACAGCAAGGAGAAGGATGAGATGATTAGAGGCTTACCCTTGTATGGATCAATCTATTTGTTACAATTTACAATTAAGTTTTTTAGAAAATGCAAGTATTAGAGTCTGCATCCGTCAATGATTTGCTCTGCATTAAAAATGCTGTGCTCTCCTGTAGCTCAACAGACAGAGCATTGTGCAAACAATTCAGAACAGATAAAAAATATACAGGGCCAAGCATACAGGACACTAATATGTTCAGCCATGTCCCAAATATTCTTGTCTCAATTTTTTTTAGTTTATGCCACCCAGTAACAGCAGATCATGTTTCACATTTAACTTCAGTCGAGAGGAACCATAGATTAAATTTTAGCTCTTCTGGGGAAATAAAATATTGGTTTGAGGCACAACCAATACAGCATCTAAAAAACAGTATTCTGCTATTTCCAGAAGAGAATAAAGAGCAATTAACGCAAAAACTAATCGCAAAAACTCTTATGCGTTTATTGAATTCACATAAGATGACACTTAAAAAGTATAAAATTCATATTACCATGCGTAGACATATATGGCCTTTATTGAGGTAAAACACATATCAAATTAATGGTTTGTCAAACATATAAATCCTACATTCATATACACCCCATTTTAAATGTATGTCATTAGTCATATATGTCCTTTATTCATGTAAAATAGATATTAATGTTTTGTCAAACATATAAGGTCTACATTGATGTACACTGCATATTAAATAATTGTTTAGTCAGTATTTGTTTTACTGCATAATTCTTTGAATAAATCGGTGGAATCGTGGAGAGTGGTTCCACACAATTAGAACGAGTATTTTGAAGAGGAAAAATTCTTTTTCAGTGGATGCATTCACTTCGAGTTTTGAGAACATAACATGATTTTTCTTGTGTCTAATTAAACCGACTGAATGTGGTGGTATCATACATGTCTTTCATTAAAATATTATAAAAGCAATATAAATTTTTATCAAGAAACAACAAGGACTAAACACATACTTCCTACTGTTTTATCACAGATGGTAAAATGTAAAGTTCATGCAAGTTTTATATTTTTCCTATAGGCTTTTCCCTTGAGTGCCCTACATGTGTTTTTTTAACCATCATACATGTAAATACACAGACTTGTAGTGAACATATAGAAATGATTATATATATTATTATATATAATTGAAAATTAAAGCAGAAAAATGCTTGATAGTCTCATATGAAACTTGCATTTTTTTGGCCTTTTGTGGAGAAGACTGGCCAAGTCATAACTCAGAGTTGTATGTTGTGTGAGGGTGTTATAATGATTTTATCATTCGTCAGGATCTGCGAATTGCACAGCAATGGAAACATGCTGTTTTGTTATCTAAATTATTACGTTAAACTTCATTTACATTACATTAACATATTTAGCTGCCACCTTTATCCACAGTGACATGAGCCTAGATCATAAGAGTGGAACTTTGACAGTAAAATCATTTCAACAATGATGATGTAATCACCCCCCATCCTGGGTTGTTCCCTGCCTCGTGCCCATTGCTTCCGGGATAGGCTCCGGGCCCCCCGCGACCCAGTAAGGATAAGCGGTTTGGAAAATGGATGGATGGATGGATGATGTAATCAATAGTAACTGTTATGACTTAGTCAATTGCAGTTGAATTTTGACATTGCAAACAGATACACCTGAAAGATGAAATGCCCAGAAAATAAATGTTCAGTGTGTATTTTTGTCAGTAGACAGAGGTACTTTAATATGTTGATTTAATACCAGGAAGTACAAGGTAACGTTGTTAAGCAGATATAGAGGCTGGGGGAGACTCCGTGGCAAAGCGCAATGTGTGTGTGTGTGTGTATGTGTGTGTGCTCTCCACAATGTGATAAAAAGGTGTTATTTTGACCTTGTGGTGACATCTTTTCGGTCCCCACAAGGGGAAACTCAGTTTAATAAAAATGCAATCAAAGTGCAATGAATGCAATAAAAAACTAAAAATGCCAAGAGTCTTGTATTTTATTTGGTTACTTATGGTTAAGGTTAGGGCTGGATAGGGGTTAAGTTCATGTTGGGATAGAAATGAATGCAGAGTCCCCACAAAGATATAATTATAAATGAATGTGAACAACATATACGTGAACAACAGTGAAGTACGGTGGATGTCCATTATGATTTAGGGCTGTATTGCTGGCTCAGGGCCTGGACAGCTTGTCATTACTACATGGAAAATTAATTGGCAATGTTTTTAAGGTATTCTGCAGGATAATATCAGGGTGGCTGTACGCCAGCTGAAGCTCAGTAGAAGCTGGGTGATGCAGCAGGACAATGACCATAAATACTGAAGTAAATCTACTACAGAGTGGTTTTAAAAAAGGAAATCTCCCTTTTGGCGTGGCCTAGTCAGAGCCCAGGCCTTAACCCAAAAGAGATGCGGTGGAATGACATCCTAAAAATATGGCTAAGCTGAAGCAGTTGTACAAGGATGAATGGTCCAAAACTCCTCCTGAATGTTGTGCAGGTCTCATCCACAGCTACTGGAAGCACTTTTTTGAGGCTATTGCTGCCAAAGAAGGTTCAACTAGTTATTAAATCCATGGCTTCGATTACTTATTCCAACCTACACTTTGAATGTTTGAATTATATAATCAATATGTACAAGAACAATAACTAATGCAGCTCATTGTACAGTAGATGATGATCCGATCGCGTTTTATGACCAATTAATGCCGAAAAGCAGGTCATTCCAAATGATGCACATACTTTTCCTGCAACTGTTGGTTGATATGCATATTTTGATATAAACACAGTATATACAATTTTGGTCCTCTTGCAGGAACTCGAGTCTTCCTCATTAAATGTGCACCAACTAAATTGGTGTACATATACTTCATCTCTACAAGATGAGGACAGAATGGTCTTTTCCCTAAATCATGTTAATATCATTGCTGTTCATTCATTCAGAGTGCAGGTGGTGCAGCTGATTTGACAGCCAAAATGCAGGGGTTGTGGCATCTCACCACAGCTGGGCTGATTATTCCCCTGCTGCTGTTTCTGACTTCACTATTACATTCCTGCAAGGTTACTGCAAGGGAATGTAACCTGCATTATACAGTCATCTGTCTAATGTCGAAGCAATGTCCTGTCGCTTTGACCTCCATTCTCATCATGAGATCTGCTGGAAAATAACATCTGACAAGTTGAGGAGGAACAGATCTAACCAGGGCTCTTTATTTGTAGGTCACTCCTCTTATGAGGTAGTGCCTTCAGGATGAGAATGAAGTCTGTGAGACAAGGTGAGATGGAAATTAATGAGAATTAAGGCAGTCATTCTGCATTAGATAGAACAGCCGATCTGATGTACCCGTTTGTGAGGTCATTTTGAGTCCTGAATGTATAGTGTGAAGAATGTAAAGAAGCCCACTCTATACATTATAGATGAGACAAATGGTGGCAGCAGATGCATACTGAATAGGTGCGAAGTCACACTTTCAGTTCATCTCGGTTTCTGCAGGTGTAAATGCAGTATGGTGATTCTGACCTATTTGAAACATGACTGATGCTTTAGACTGACTGGATTTGCCCCAGTGGCTTTTCATGTAAAATCCAGGATATGTTGCGCTGAAATGCCTATTGAACTAGATTTGGTGGTGTTGAAACCGGCAGCCTTGCATTCCCTAGTTAGCCCTGTCACCTGGTCAGGCCATTTAATCCATACTCATCCCACACTCACCATCATGTACTATTTTTAGAAGTACTGCATGGATCACCTGGAAATGTGAAAGTTAATTAATGTGCTTTCAGCTGAATGCTCTGAATCCTTGTTGTAACATGTAAGTCTGAAAGCATACTTACTCATTTATTGCACAGTCCACTTCCACTATGAAAAGTTACAGAATCTGTCCCCACCAATTAGGTGGTTACTTGTATTCCTTTGTATGTATTTTATATATGTCCATGTTTGAAAATGTCATTTAAATTATTTATATTATGTATGTCTAAATATTTATATCATATTTATTTCTTTTTTTGTATTATGACCAATAATGTCTGTGACATAGTAAGAATCATAACAGATACACTAATGATATATATGAGGTTGGGAGGGACTACAGACAGTTTTTTTTGTGCAAATGATGTACATGTAACTCATTTATTTTTAACTGATGCTTTTATCCAAAATTTCCTGGTCCTAAAAACATCTAGAGCACATCCCAGAATAACCAGGGATTTTTGTATGTACATGAAAATCATATTATGAGGTCCACGGATGGTTTGCTGTTATCCACGGCTATTTGTGGTAGGTCTTGCAACATATCACTTGCGGATACGGGAGGACTACTGTAATTATTATTATTAATTATAAAGGTCAGGGAGCTTTGGTGTCATCCTGCTGTTGCTGTAGATTGTCTGCTTATGCACTTTCATTTCATGCACGAACAGATCCATCTCTTTTGTAGAGAAGTTTTCTTTTCTACTGCCTGGCAAATTCATTGCAATAATAGCAATCTGCCAAGGTACAAGTGCACCTGCCTCTTGAATGGAATGGGAGATGACACACTGATTGCTTTACAGCATTTTACGTCCCAAACACACCCATGACTAATTCTGAGACTTAGTACAAACACTTTTGGACCATGTACCTGGTACTGCTACTATTTTTTTGCCATTTAACTAGCAAAAGTGGGTTGGGCCGTGAATGTTTTAGTGTTTTTATAAGTACTCACACCTCCTATTGTGTTTCATTGATTGGACTTCAGGTTTGCTAACTCTTGACTCCATTTTTTTCCTTTTCTTGAAGCCGTTAGCCTAGGGGTTAACTTTTCCCAACCTACACTCTCTATGGTTGAATGAGGAATTCAATGTGTACATGAATAATACAACAATTTGTGTGTTATCAGTCAAAATGGTTTGTGTTTGTTCATTATTGCAACTTCGACGATGGTCAGATTACATTGACCAATCAGTGCAGAAAAAAATGTCATTCCAAAGTGATAATGGGGAGAGGGTCCAATAATCCCATTGAACGTTGAAAATATTATAATCCAAATATGTATATGATAAGACACATAATTAAGTAAATAATTAACTACTGTCACTGAATAGGTAAATCAATAATTACTGTTTTCATGCTGGGCAAATATGTTGAGTTTCCTCCCCAAACTTTCCTTTTTTTCTTACCATAAGCAGAAGACACAAAGGAGACGTTTAGTAGATAAAATGCGCTTGGGGAAATTTGATTAAATATGGAGAAAAAGAACAGAATGCCCTACCTTGTTAAATGAAGTATAAGATGTTTACACTCGGTATAGAAACTGGAAGTGTGGCTTGGTGGATGCTGCGATTCCCCAGCATCAATAGAAAATATAACCCAGCATATCAATATCACATGAACAGACAGGGAATTTGATGGTGGGGAATGATGAGGAACAATTGCTATATTTCACTTGTGATTTTGATTTTAAACAGAACATCTGGAATAATTCCTAGAAAATATTGTGTATCGCTATTCCACCCTATAATACAGAGAAATTGTTTTTGGTCTATATCACCCAACTCTGCAGACCATACAAGAGGACGTGAGGGACATGAAGTTTCCCAAGTCACAAAGTAAGCGAAGTGTTTTTTTCGTTAGCTGACTATCACTACGTTTACTCACGATAACCTGATTAAGATTTCTACGTCTTTTTAATGACCTGATTATGGCACTAGTCAGGTAAACGCAGTAATTAGGTTATTAAAAACACTCCCCAAACTCTTCCCACATCCAGGGTTTTGCTTGCATAACTGCCAATTTTTTTAGCCTGTTGGTACCTGACAGCTGCTTCAGGAGTCCCAAAAGCTAACCAATCATGGAAGGTCTCCTTCTCTAGCCTGATTGCCCCATTTACTCCTGATGTCCCCCACTGGGTTCTGCAGTTGCCACCGCGACCAACAACCTTACAGCCACAGCTCTGTAGAGCTGCCTCAGCAATAGCAACATGGAGCACTACCAATTTGGACTCAGTGTCTCCAGCATTTCTTTGAATGTAAGAGAAGTTTTGCCGGAGCTGTGAGTCAAAGGGGCCTCTGCCAGACGCTCCCAGCATACTGTTACTATATGTTTAGTGGGCCTACCAGTTCTGGGGTGAGTTTCCCGAAAGCTTCATGATGCTAAGTAGTTCATTATCTAGAACTTAAGATCAATCGTTAATTAGTAAGTGTTTCTCGAAATCCATTCAGAATTAACATAGTTCGTTATCTTGCTCTGAAATTTACACCAACCCACATGTTATATTCTATGTGGTTCTTTATTTAAACTTTTGCCTGCTGTCTTGTCACAGACCATCACAGGAGATCACTAAAAATAGATAAAACCACATTGACACACTTTTTTGTACAACATACTGTAACAATGATGGCGATGATTATGACATAATAACAATAATAATAATAATGATAAGATGTCAATGCTGCAACATAAAACTACAATGAAGACTATGAGATAGCACAAAAAGGGCTCATTGTTTTAACACCTGTATGCAAGCTGAGTACATAACAGGGTTCAGAACTGAATTTAGGATGACCTTGAAATTCAAATGCAGTTCATAAAAGTGCGGTTGAAAACAAAGTGCAGAATTACAATAGAAATTTGAATTTAAGTAAAAATTAAAATGGAACTGATTTCACAAAAAATCATATGCATAGTGTAGGTGCAGCTGTAACAATGCAGCTTAGTATTTTACATAGCATGTTAACATAAGTAGTTTACATTGAATCCCCGGCTTGTGTACCATGGTGAAAGGGCACTTCATACAGTACAGTCATACAAATATCCCTGTCACAGCCCTATCCCTCTGACAAGCCACAGACACTCAGAAGAAAAGCTACTGCAGACTTCTCACAAATGCTAAAACACATAAACAGTTAGATATGCAAAAACAATAAATATTTTCCCACGGAAAAGGGCTTAGAGAGCCAGCATTTTGTTAAAGTAAAACAATCCCATCATTTTTATCTCACAATAATGCAAATATAAAGTACACTTCTCTCACCAATATATACATCTCTTGAAAAAATTGAGACCACTCCATATTTAAAAAAAAATCTGCATTGATAAATCCTGGTTCATCAGGCTACACTGATTGCTTCCAGGCTCAAAAATTCTAAGACTGTAATACAGAAGAACGTCGTGAAATAGGAGACACTGGGAATGACAAAAAACTAGCCAGGTAGAGGACATAAGAAACTTTCTAATGCCAGAGATGAACGTCAACTTATCCAACCGTGCCACATCGATCAGAGGATGACATCAAGTGACCTTCAAAAGAATGGGAAACATCAAATGGTGTGAAGTGTACTGCTAGGACAATTGATAACAGGCTTCTGAAGCAGGACAGAAGACCCGTAAGGCAAGGCAGAAGCCCTTCATCAATGAGAAACCGAGAAGAGCCAGGTAAGAGTTTACAAAAAAAATGCATATTTTACACAGAAGCTTACCCATAAATTGAGAAATGAGTTAAAATTTTTTGCTGTGGTCTCCATAGCTGTATACAGTGCCCTCCAAAATTATTGGCACCCCTTGTAAAGATTTGTAAAGATTCTTAGAAAAAATCCACCTTTTGGTGAAGTAGCTTCATCTCACACTGAAAAATCAGAAAAATCCAACCTTTCATTAAAATAAATGTATCTTACAGTGTGTGGCTAATTCAATTAAAAATCCAGTTGATGAATTTAATGGGGCACACTTCATAAATTATGAACAACCCTGGTAGGCTACATAAGTTGACCAATCAAACTTGCTATGCGTTCACATCGAACTGGGAAGATGAATCACCCCTCATGACCAGCAATGGCAGAGAATTGTGCAGCTCAGCCAAAGAGGGTGTTTGAGACAGCGTCATACAAGATGCAGAGTTTCTGGTCTCGAACCATCTCAGTGATGGAAAAGAGAAATATAGACTGATCTGGGGTGAAATAATGAGCCTCCCTGGTCTGGTGAAGGATAAATTGAAAACAGGATCACACCAAAATTTTGCCCATTGTGCAGCTTCTGACAGCTCTCTACTTCTACACCACCAGTGGATTCTAGCAGTCCTACAGATGCACATGGTCTCAGCAAGGCAGAGGAGTCCAAATCTGTGCATGCATTGATGACATTTCATTTGCAATGTGCAAGTTCCAGCAGGAGGGGATCTCTTGTATAACACTAAAATTGGTTTTTATGTCATTGCAACCATCTTAGGTGCAGCGGATGGAACCCTCAACCCTTTTCATATTTGCAACCTCTTGAATCCTTTCTGCACCTCTTGAAAAGGATTCTTGGCATTAGGCCTAAATGTCCAGGTGATATACAACCATCAAGGATATTTTACAGACATTGTGGCCAGGTGGCCTGGGAGATTGCTGTAGAGCAGGGGTGCCCAGCTCCAGTCCTGGGGGGCCAGAGCCCCACACATTTTCGGGTTTCCCCTCATTTAACACACCTGATTCAACTCCTTGTGCTAATTACCATGCACTCTTGAGCTGAATAATTTATGGTGGAACAGGGAAAGAACTAAGCTACACAG
>JAODJX010001120.1:0-17977 GCA_026776945.1 Isichthys henryi
ACAGCCTTACACCTGCAGCCTCCCTCTTCTGTAGAGACTAAACAAAGAAAATAAACGCAGCTGGAAGAGCCTCTTTTGGCATCGATGCAAAGACTACTAGAAGTCCTCAGCTGCCGCCATCTCCCTGCTGTCCATCTTCTCGCACACTGGAGGGGACACCTTCTCTGTATGGGAGTGAGTGTCAGTACAGAACAAACAGCGAGTAAAACATGGGTGGGGGTATACATGCATTAGCATGTGCAATGAGCAGGAAAGAAGGCATCTAACTGAAGATGCGTATAAAGGTCATCAATAAGAACAATACTCATAAAAAGAAAGTAAACAGATTGGCCAGCGTCGAATTTTATAAGGTCATCCATCCACGAATGATTCACCCTGAACGTGTTAGCGGTGGACTAAAAAAATTGCGTAAAGGAGCTGCTTATCAAATGTTTGTTTCAGTGTATGAAACGGAGCTATTTCTGAAACCTGAAAATTTGGCTGCACCAGGTAATTCAAAGAGACATCTATCCTCATGCTCCATAGATAATAAAGAGTGATTAGGTCAAAGGAATTTTAATCGAGAATGCTTTCTGGTCCATGTGACATTAATAATGAATGAAAACCTTTACTGAACATCATTCTTTATCAAAGAAAAGTACTTCCTAAAACAGGATCATCTCTACACTGAATATGCTGACTTAAAAAATACAGTGACACAGTATGCACATACAGTGACACACATACAGTGAGACAGTATGCACATACAGTGACACACATACAGTGAGACAGTATGCACATACAGTCACAGAGTATACATCTTCAGCTATATGTTGTATGTGTCATTGAAATATCGTTCCTCATTGGTCATAGTGCATAAGAAAAAAAAAATAGAATATAAATATTGTATACATATACTGTACATAAGGCATGTAATTAAAACATCTGATTTAGAGGGAAAATATTCTATAAATGGGCACTGAATTGGGAGATCAAGACTGTGGCATAGTGAGGCGAGACCAGACTGCACTTCAAAAATAATGTTGTTCTTTATCCACTGTCTTTAAAACGATGCACAAGTGATCTCACTTAACAACAAGACACACACAGAAATGTGGGAAAACCAGGGGGTGACAGATGTAACACACACATGGACACATGGTGGGAAGGTACATGCTTGGAATTAAATTGCAACATAAGGACCGGTTCAGTTGGTTGACTGACGTGAGCAGGAATAAAGACATAATTCCAATAAAAAACTGGTATCGGGACTAATGTACCAACTATGTACTCAACAACCACAAGGCATGATGGGAAGACACAATTTGGAATGCAGAAAGACAGCCGACCTGCTGGTGCCACAAGTTTTCAGCATGTATACATTTCACGTTGATGTTTAAACAATGAAAATCAGTATTTACTGCTGAACTCAGTTGAAGCAACTTTAGGGTTAATGATCAAACTGAATAATGTGGTCATTCATTAGTCTACTGCTGTTAAAAAGGAATAAAAAAATCTGAACATGAAAGTGACATCAAATGCTTTGGATATAATTCCAATGGTAATATTATGCAGTGACATTGGGGGTCCGTATGAAAAATGATGTGAAAACAGTTGAAGGCCTCCCCCAAAAAGCCATTGCCGGCAATGTCATCAGTGTCTCTCCACAGTAGCTCGGCCTCTTGTGCTGGCAGGTCCTGGAAGCCTTCAGATGAGGAAGATGGAGGTGTGATGAAAGGGGCAGCCACTACAAGGCGAAAGAGCGGGGAGTGGCCAGACCTCACATGTGCATCCATCCTGATCATTCCATTACTGTCTATGAGAGAAACCATGAGAGAAAATTCATCAGGCAGCTGTGTCCTGCTCCCGCATCATTCGACCTTTAGCTAAATACATAAAATAAACATATTGTCACTTGTGAAAAATCACTGTGAACAACATAATATAAAATTATAGAGCCTGTAAGAGGACACGAGAGGAGGAAAAAAATTGAAGGAAAAAGACGACGTGTCCTTTTACATTATCTCCCAAAAACCCAAGTGATCCATATACGTCTTCCAGCGTGAATATCAGGGAAGTACTACAGACAGCGGGTTTGGGTTTAAACCTTGGTAAAGTACTACGTCTCCTTTATAGCTTTTCTATTGAAAAAAAAGAGAAAAAAGTTTCAAGGAGTGATTGATGGAATTGTTTACATTTAAATGTAATAAAAAAGAATAAATAAACAATTCTGACCCAGTGTTGTCTATGTTTGCAAAAGTAAGTTTTCATACTGTTTCTTGCAAAGTAAATCTGTCAGCAAAATTTAAAATTGACTATTATATATAACATGAACAAAAGTAGCCATACACTATAACCCTAGTATAACATAGTGATACTTTATTCAGCCCTACAGGGAAATAGTCTTTTCGCCGTTCCCATCTTGCTCCACAAGATACACACTGTGTGCACCATTATTAGCAAATATTCCTGGAGATCATTTTTAGCAAAACTTCAAAGTGGATTCTTGAGTTTTCTTTTGCTACAGGTAATTTTTTTTACTTCGAAAACATTACAGTATTCTCTCACAAACAAAAATAAAATATAAAGACTTATCAGTGTGCATAATATTAGGCAACCATAAAATAACAGGAATCATAAAAATAAAATTTTATTTATTCAGTCAATATATGGAATGATATACTATTAGCTGTTCTATACTGTACAGTATATATACTTTACCAAGCGTTATGCCCTGTATAGCCACCTTTGTACTCAATGACCTTCATGAGCCTTTTGTCCATTGAACCAGTCAAGTTTTTGATTTGATCCCATCCTATATTAACTGAGGCAGCTAGGACCACCTCCCAGACGTTGCTTTGAGAAGTGCATTGCTTGTCATCTTGGTAAATCTCACACTTCAGAAAGTCCCAGTAGTTCTTAATAAGGGTTAAGTCAAGCGGGGATGGGGACCTGGTCATTATTAAATCACCTTTCTAGCCATTCTTGGCTGATCTATGGATTACTTTGTTGTATGAACATCATAACCTTTTTGAAAACTGCTGACTGCTTCTTGTAGCAGTTTTTGAAGAAGGTATCTTTTAAATTGACAGTAGATCATGGGGTTACTTTTTACACCATCTGCAAATTGGAAAGGTCTTACAGATTCATGACTGATAACTGCAGCCCACACCGTCACTCCTCCACCGACTTGTTGGAGATTCAAGAAGGTGTCCATCCATGGCTTCATCCATCTGCTCCATCAAGAGTCACTCTCATCCTCTCTGTCCATAAAACCTTTGTAAAATCAGTCTTGAGACGCATCCATGCCCATTTCTGGTGTTTTAGCTTGTTTGCTTTATGAGTGCAGGTCATGTTTCAGCCTTTGTGTCATGTAACACACTGTACCTAGTATTTCTGGAGATTCTGGTAAAATTGTCAAAAATAAGTAAAAAATGTTGGCATTTGATGCCAAAGAGTTTCTGAAAGTCTCACCTTTAATTTCACGCAAATCTTCTCTCCACAACCTTCTTCCATCTTCTTGGTTGTTGGGCCGCAAACACTCAGTTAAATGGTGATGATGTTTTAAAAGCTTGGCAATTTAGATTGTTTTGCATTCCCCAGATTGGCACTTTATTATTGTGTGTTTCTCCTGGTCTCTGCAAGGTTCCTCATTTGGCCCATTTCATTACTAATAATAACATGGACGTATTCATAGTTTCGTCTTTTGTTCCCAACAAAAAGTACCCAACCCAAATACTCAGAATGCTCTATTTTTAAACAGTCCATTGTTAACTGGAGATTTATCTGGACTGAAGCTATTGGTTACAAGATAGATAGGATACAAATGAAGTACATACTTCACTAATAATTGTGCATGTGGTGAACAGGTCAGAGCAAGCACGGGGGTCATAGCACAGGGTCAGCCAGTGTGCATTACCTGTGATGGTTTAGGGGCCTTATTATTAAAAGGCAAATGTTGACATAACTCAGCCAGCCCCCCGGGATTCTGATCACAAGCACTTTCTGTTGAGCTGAGCGCCCCCCCACCGCCACCACTGCAACATAGAGATTTTTGGAGAATCTGTTAGGGGTCTGATCAATGAACTCAATCAAAATTGAGTATCATCACTGGCAAGAACATAAGTGTACAAATGGAAAAATGATGAGAGTGTGAAGTTGAATGGATGGATCTTAATTTGTTTTATAGCTGGTTGTTGAGTTTCACCTCTAATCTTATTTCAGTATCTTTCATGAAACAGTCAACTCTTTAACAATACTGTACTGGCAGCAAAAAATTCCAGGACCACCAGAAAGATCATGGGACACGTTCTGCATTATCTGTTTTGGGGGGATCGAGAGGGGGGCGGCTTAGTGGCCTTTTGGGGAATTGTTCTCGAGATCACTGAGTGCTTTTACTTGTGCAGATAAAGCATTATCAGAAACAGCCAGCTGCTTGGTTGTCTCAGGCCTTCCTCATTCCAGATCATCCGTGTCAGGAGATCCAGGTTGGTCTTTTATTCCTATAGAGGTTAATAATAGCATCGACCATTGTCTCCAAAATACCACAGACAGACCCCAAAACCCATTAATCTGAATTCCAGGGAACCTGCGTCATAATAAATCGGCTTTAATGTAATATATCTTAAGGTGTAACAGAATACTTTTAGCTACACACACCCACACACAGCATACATGCACAAATAATAAGCTATATGAATAAGAAGCTGACCTTCCATACAGGTACTAAGGACCGACACAGAAAATGGTGGCCATTTGAAGCTTTGATCTCTTTGACTGGATTACGTCTACTATTGAAAAGATGGGGAGCTATGAAATTACAACCTCTTCTCTGTCTCTTAGTGTGGATGTTCTTTGGGCGAACCATCATATAATAAACAGCTTTTCAGTATTTATTGTGTATTTTTTTTTGTGATAATGAATGCAAGCTTTGAGTTTTGATTATACTGCTGGATGTTATACATGTCTTGAGCAAAAAAAAAGGTGAAGTTTCCAGATAAATGGAAATTAAGATCTACATGAGCTCCTAGGCTGAGTGAATGTGACATTTGTGTTTAAAGGAACCGGTATTAAATTTACATAGGGCAGTGTGGTGAATCTGGCATGAATAACAAGCTGGCTGTTTCACTGGAGTAGCACGGAGAACAGTGTAATTACTGTAGTGTGATAGCAGACAGGTGAAGTTATTAGAGTATCTACTATTTTGTCATTTTTTTACATTATTTATTTGCTTTACTGCCTTTTTGGGTGCTCGATTACATACCCAGTCCCTTTCTGTAATGTGAGCTGCAATGTAATGTGCTGCAATGTAATGTGTGCAGCTCAGTAGGTTACGGGTATGAGCCTCTTTCAGAAAGACATGGGTTTGTAACCACATTACCACAGGGCCCTTGAGCAAGGCTCCTAAGACTAACTGCTCAAGGAACTAGCTGAGATTGATTTCCTTACTCCTGTACAGTGTTTTATACAAAATGTCTGCTACAAAAGTAATATGCTTACACGATAGGAGCATATATGCAATTGTATATGATACCAACAACAACACAGCTGTGTATTAGATTAATATAACAATTAATATTTTATTGAGTTAAATTGTCTTTCACACCTCCCTCAACTTGCTTATTGTGGAGTATGCTGTTGGGGAAGGGCAGCCACCGGTGGGGGCACCCAGGGAGCTGAGGGTTAAAGGCCAACAAGGACACACAGAGGCTGGGTTTGAACCAGTGACCTGCTAATTACAGGCACACAGGCTTAGCCCACTGTGCCACACACGGCCCCTCAATAGCAAGAGGGAAATTCTTCTATTTTGTATTAAAATGATGCTTTAAATGCATGAAATGTGATCTTGTGTATGATGTCAGACATTGTTGTTGCATGTTCATGCACAACCTTATCGTAATATTCAGGCAGGACTAAATACTGCACATTTTCACAAGAAGGAAGCCCACACACAGTATAGCTCCTATAAATTTATTGTGCAAGGACAACATTTCGATTCTGTGCTGGGTTTGACAGCTCTGAGAAGATCCACCACAGGATCAAATACTTTCCTTGCAGAATAAATTGGCTGGAGCAACACAATACGCTGACTCAGCGATCCCCATGATTGCAGCCTGGAAAAGATAAACCCACGTCTCAGAGAAGTAAGGGAAAATCGAGAGAGTGAAGACCAGCAATTCTCAGTTTCAGAATAGGCTTCTCCCGGGTAAAATATCACAACAAAGAACACAAATGAATGAGGATGCTATTCTGTTATCTTTGGTTTATATTTGCAGATTGACTTTGATATTCGTTGTGAATGTTATCCCTCCACGATTCAGCACTTCTGAACTGTTGGATGATCGTGTGTTGAGAGTCATTATCTTTGTGTCCAAAACTGGAATTAGACACAGTCCGGAACATTGCCTGAGGATCCCTGCTGAGGCAGCAATGCTGTTCTTTATAACTTCATAAGTGAAGTTTTTATGGAGCCAAAAAGCGATGATTAACACAGAGACGTCATTCAAAAATATGTCAGAGATGTTTGAGGTGTACTCCCAAATTTGTGCAGAGGTAATCCGGATGAATAAATGTCTGCCATTTTTCTCTAACATGTAACGTTTACCCAAGGGATAATGTCCAATTGGTCTAGACATGCATAAAATGATTTTGTCAGAAGAGCTATTTCTATTTAATGATGTAGACGCTCAGTTTTCTACTGATACGAACAGGTGGATAACTATTTGAGACATTTCAGTAAGAATGATATTTGTAAATCTGAAATCTATTGGTTCTGTAAATTGTCCCTATCATGTGATTCTGTGGGTGTTTTCTAAAATGGACTGGAATCCTGTATAAGTTGCGCCCTGTCTTGTGCCTTGAGATTAAATCAATTTCTGTGTGACATAAGAGAATAAACAAATACTTGCGTGAAAGCTTGATCAAAGTCTGTTGGCAATAGATGGAAAATTGTGAGAATATAAGTATTGCTTCTTAGTGAGCCGGCTGTTTGAGAAGAGCCATAATGAAATTTTGTGTTCCGTGCTGTTCAAAGTGGTATGTGTGTGTTTGTGTGGATCATGTTTATATTACATTGTGGGGATGTTGTGGAGACCATTTTTAGGTCCCCACAAAGATCTGTGAATGCAATCAAAAAACTAAAAATGCCTCGTATTTTGTTTGGTTACATATGGTTAAGGTTAAGGCTGGGTATTTCCATGATACTCACTTAACATTTACTAAAAATACACTCAATATGCTAACAAATAAATTTACAGTGTGTTCACCATTTGAGTACCATTATTAGCAAGAAAATGTCATATCTTTGATTCATCAAAGTAACCTCCTCTAGCAGTTATAACAGCAGAGAAAATTTGAGCCATTCTTTCTACAAAGGACATTAAATATTGCTCTGTTTCATGGGATGAAACAGTTAATTAGTACATTTAAACAGCCTAGAATTTGACTATGCTATCACCACTTAATAGAATGTATGTACAGTATATATATTAATGGCAACACGGAGACAGACAAGCCGCTAGGTATTCATCCATGCTTAAAGGGAGGTTAGACATTGGGAACAGGCGTTGTATCCCCCGCCACTATTATTCTCAGTCACTTAGCAATTAGCAAATCTACATTCCACTGCTGGTAATTCTCCTACAAGCATTTTTACACAGAATGGGAAACATCACCACAAAGGCTGTCAGTGTTCACACGCCAGCGACAACTCAAGCTCATCCGGGGGAACCTGTTGCCCCTAATATGCTGCTGTAGTTACCTCCAGCTTCCAAGACAACTTTAGAGAATGAACAGTAATCCCAGAAAAAAAACAGTCTAAGTCTTAAGAGGAACCTGAACGCCCGCCCACCACCAGAGCATGGCGAGTGGTACATCCTATAACTTCAATTAAAACTACTGCCGCTTATATGTAGCACAGAGAGGCCAAACAAAAGGGGAGCAGATCAGCCTGCTGGAATTATAAACTCTGGAGGTTAACTAAAAAATTAAGAGCCATTGTGTAAGACCCCTCTTATCTCAGTTTGAAGTCAGCAAGGCTTGCCAACAATCCATAGGTCCCTTTGTCTCCAGCTACCAAGTCATAGTGGCAAAGTGCCATGTTCCTTTCATCTGAGCCCTCATAATAGGAGGTAATTAATGCCATTCAGGTTCAGTGAGGGCCCCCTTTAAGACTGGGGTGGGGGCAGGACTTGAGGGAGAAAAAGGAGGATTAGGACAAGCTTTAGAGTTGAAAACGAAAGCTATGCTACATTGCACCTTTGTGTTTCCACTCAGCTCTGGGATTTATGGCTTTCATCTTAGCTTGACTGGTTTGTTTCGATTCGCAGTGCATATGGTTCTTGAATTCTGACTGCAGTGCTCCAACTGTACTGAATTTCACTGTTCATTCCGGTATGCACAACCTTCAAAAAATGCCAATACACACACTGCAACTCTGAGCATTACTTTTCATACCAGATAAAAAAATCTATATAGTTTTTTTTTCGTATTGCTCATTTTCCATTTGGATCAACCATTTCATTTTTAGTAGTGTTTGATTAGATTTATTCTCAAATGTCTTTTACACACATTTAATAGCTAATCTTCTGCCGTTGACTGATATTTAACGTTTAAATTATCATTAGCTATCCAATAACAATCAACAATGCAAAAACAATCAGAGATTCTGATCAGAGATTGTTAAAAATTAGTAGTTTAAACATGTTTAGCATTTATCCTTTTTTATGCAAGCAAAAATCTCTAAATCTATAGCACTGGTTTGGTTTTGTCCAACTTTTGTCCATTTTACATGTATACCCACAAGGAGAGTGATGCAATAACTTAAATAAAGTTGCATAAAAACATTCGGCCAACCATCCCCTTCTAAATCTCCCCCATGTCCCAAGGTCATGCATTTCTGTGTCTACACCAAAAGACAATGATGACCTATCAGCCTCTGATCTGCTGCCTAATAGGGAAAATGAGTAGACAAAAATTACAGACGTTTTCCTTAATTTGCACTTGATGATAAATTTGTGATGACATATCCGATTCCTCAATGGCATATGGATGGAGCATATGGTGAGGAACGGGGACGCCCTGTCAAGAGTGGCGAGAAGACGCAGATGAAAGGTGTATTCTGTAGAGGATATGGGAAGCACTGTTCACATAAATGTAGAGTGCAGCACGAATGATAGAGCAGTAATGGAAGACATGAACAATTATAGGTCTGGATACAATCTGCTAGCACTGTTACATGCACTTGCCAAGAGATTAAGTTTTCAAAAACACTAATATCTTGTATTAGTACCAAAACAAGATTAAAGAATTTTAAAT
Organism: Isichthys henryi; assembly: GCA_026776945.1. Lineage (NCBI taxonomy): Eukaryota > Metazoa > Chordata > Actinopteri > Osteoglossiformes > Mormyridae > Isichthys > Isichthys henryi. Next base: position 9,295 of record JAODJX010001120.1, read on the forward strand.
ATCCATTCTACCAGAGGTGGATAGATCAGGTCCAGAAAGTAAAAATCCAGACCATGATTTTGTTTCATCCAAAAAGTTGAACACTGTGTGGTCTGGATTTTTACTTTCTGGACCTGAACTATCCACCTCTGCATTCCAATATTTATAAAAAAGTAAAGCTTTGAGCAATAATATTTTAACAGTAGACCACACGTTGTATATGGCACCACCTGAAATGTAAGTAACAGCTCATGATTTTAACCCCTGTGCATTACGGCCCAGAAAGTGGGGAGAAATTATGACAAAAAGACAGAGTGATGTTTCTTCAGCTGGAGCGTTTACCCGAAAGAGGAAAATATCGCAATCTCCCCTTCTGGAAAAAAACCCACAATCTCCCCTGGGTATGTGGGTGGAGACGAAAGCAATCTATTCCCGACTACCAGATCAAGACTGTTCTACAGACCACGGATAATAAAATCACAGTTTAACTTTGAATAATAAAGAACGGTGCAAATACTGAATTCATCAAAAGTTTTAACCCATTTTTAACCCTTTGAACATTATATGATTTTTTACTGGTTTTAAACACATTTTATGAATTGTTTCCGAAAACCATATGATTCTGTTAATCTTATCACAGATTCTTTTAATCTTTAATCTTTTAAATTACAGATTCTTTTAATCTTTAATCTTTGAAATGACTGCAAATCCAGTTTTTTTAAACTGGTAATGGAGCCTTAACATATTACATATTTAACTTATCACATGTGCGATACAAACAAATAGCATATGATACAAAATTGCGAAAGTGAATAGGGTGCGTAGAAGTGAAGTCACAGTGTGAGATCCTTAGTCGGGGATTCACAGCAGCTGCTTGCTGCACCCATTTTTGTGCTCTTTGGCCTTTCCTGTGATCGCTTAAAGCTAATGATAACTTCAGGCTGTTAATTTTGTTCTAGATGTGTGGCTCTAATTTAGCCATTTCAGGACTGTATATGATTTACCTTTGTAGCCCAGCCTGCCAAGGACCGGATTTATTTTTAAAGTGTATTCTCCTTTTCAGCCGTGGATGTTTTTCTTTTTGTGAATAAGCTATGGCTGAAAATGGATCCTCTTCTGGCTTTTAACAGCTTTCTTTGCTAAGGAGATTGGTGTCTTCCCCGGTGCATCCACTCCCTGCCAGATGTTGGCTTGTCAGATGTGTCACAAAAAGTATCTTTTTTCTTGTGAAGTATCCATGCAGGTAGGTAGTGCTGATACACACCTGCAAAGTCCAGCTTCCGTGGCACTGAACTTAATTTTCCTGGCACTCATGCCAGCTCCCATGAACTGTCTCTGTCGAATGGTAGCAGGAAGCATGCAGGAGGTAGTCTGCAGGGGGGCAGGTTTTCGATACTGGTACACAGTTAAAGTGGGACAGTGATAGGAAAAAAATCACAAAACATCATTTAACAAAGTTAAACTCCTTTTCTGTCTTTCTAATTACAAAAAGTGGGTAAATGTTTATCAGTAATTGTTTGTTTTGATTCAAAAACAATGAGATACAATGGATAATCATGTTAACTGACAACTTTTTGATCAAATAGAATTTTTAAAAACTCCCAATAAAAAATGTGCTTTTTAGTATTTTATCGAAATTTAAGTCATTCTTTATAGCATAAAAAGTAATAAAACATAAATCAACCATCGGCAATTTCACCAGAATGCATTTTTGTTGTCGTGCTCTATTACACCTTGTGAGTTATATCTGAAGTTTTACATCAGCCATGTGTGGGAGGGGTGTCAGTCACATGTGGTCACGAAAAAATAAAAGACACAAGTGAGTCCTACAGCATCCACGGGCAATCCAGTGTCGAGCACAGGTGGGTGTCGGTGAGAGCAGCTACACCATCCCTTCAGGAGACAATACTGAGTTCCTGTTTCCTCACGACTTCCTGTCTGAGCAAAGAGGACCGCCCACTGGACCAGTGGGGGGTAAGCAGGGAGGGTTCTCACAGGTTTGCAGGAGGCAGCGGCCCATCTCCGTTGGGCAGAAAACCATTTCCACAATAGAAACAGACTGTTCATTTACTGTATGAGGCCTGATGAAAATAAAATATTAGATATGGTTCCAGTCAAGAGTTTGTGTAGCCGGATGGAGATTATCTGCTTTCAGTGTCCTTATTGAAGCTGCTTGGGTAGTATTTCTTGGTTGTTGCAGGATAAATCCAGTTTAGAATGCTACATATTTACCATTCGGTATGCAGGGGCGTAAGAGCTCCAATCGTCACGCACTCCTTGTGCTAACGTGAGGTTTTGGACTTGGAGGAAACTACATGGTTGCTTGGCGTGGTTCTGGCGGGTTCCTGTGGGTAGTCTAAGCCATACAGGTGAATGTATTTTTTTGTGATTATGTAAACTAATTTTCATTTATTTTATGAAATACTCGTCCGGATGGTCTGGATATCATTTGCTTAACCATTCTGTTGGTTTTTGCAACATCTAACCATGGCTGTATTTATTTGATCATATTTATTTAGTCGTATTTATTTATCTAGCCGTATTTATTATTTTTTCGTGACCATTTTTTTTTTGTGTCAATTTTGTAAGTTTTTTTGTAACCATGCTCTTGGTCCAAGTACTTTAAGAAAATTCTGGGAATTTCTGCAAATGAAGAACCTCAAATGCAGTTATTGTGTCCTAAGTGTTATTTTAAATCCCAGGCTACATTTTGACACGCCAAGTTGCCTACAAATCAGAATGATTGCGTTACGTCACATGACCTGGCCACCTGACCTAAACACAGGAGAAATTGTTTTGGAGGAGTTTGACCAGAAAGTGAAGGAATGGCAGCCAATGAGGCTTAGCATATGTGGGATATCCTTCAGAACAGCTGGAAAAGCACCTCAGGAGGCCACCTCATGAAACTGGTGTAGAGGAGACAGTAGGGTCAGCCAATCCCTGTAGTAATTGGGGTTAAGCGTCTTGCTCAAGGACCCAATGGTGGCATCACTCTGCTTATCCAAGGATTTGAACTGGCAATCTTTTGAGTCCCAACCCACAGAGCTGCCCTCTGCCCCAAACAAATTATTTTTAATACCCTTTTGGCCAGTGCATATTAATTTATAGTTTTGATGCCTGTATTGTAAAATATGGTCAATAGTACAAATACATCATTCTATAGGTAGGTCTGTCCAAACGTTCAAAAAGTTCTGTATGTAAGACTCCAAATGGGGAAAGCACTACTCTCTCATGTCAGGGGTGTGAGTTCAAATCCCACCTTGCTCTGTATGTGTTGAGTTTTCATGTGCTTGACTTTGCTCAACAAACAAACTCTGGCCTGATTCCGCAATCAAAAATGGTTGGGGGGGGACAAAATCATGGTTAAGGGAACTGGCACCTCTCAATTACCCATAGCATGTGTCTCGATCAATACTAAATGAAGACATTATTCAAAATGATGTCAGTATCATGTTACATGGAAAACTGAGTTCAAATATGTGCCCTTGAGAGGAAGTGGGCTATCCCACAAAAACAAAGTTTTGTGAAAATGAGCTCCAAAGTTGAAATTTTTTCAAAAAAATCAGTGTGCCTATACCCTACAATTGATATATATCATAGGTAGCACAGAGGTATGACTTGGATAATAACAACTTATCCAGTTGAAAATATTCAATAAAAAAGGGGTAGGGGTCAAAAATGTGGGGTAGCCAACTGTACCTCTCAAGGGCACATATAGGAATGAGTAAAGTCCTATGGTACATTCTACATGAACAGGTAAAAAAGAAGATAGGCAAACAATTGCTCAATATCACACCTGCTATCTCAGTATTCTCTGAATGTAATGTGAGTAATGTGATAACAAAGTTTTGTTTGTTTCTTTGTGTATGTTTGTATGTATGTTTTATTTTAACTTGCCAACCTTGCTGCAGAAGACTGATTATAAACAGTTATGAGCAGGGAAATATATTCATTGAAATGAATGTCCTGGAATTCTGGCAGGAGAGCAGCGAGGTGAAATGCTCGATTTAAGCACTCTGCGAGAGGGCAGCATTTCATCGTCATTCACGGCAAAGCTACAGAGTATTGGAAAGTGAAAAATCACGAAACGTCACTTTCTTCATGCTCCTTGCCCTCTCTACTGGGAAACCTTACTCAATATTATGCCAAGTACTGTCTATACTGAATACAGAAACATGTCTGTGATATACGTTTATTTTGATTGACGTTATGCCGATAACGAAGTCATTAATGAATAAAATTTTTTCAAGTAACTCCCTTTTATATCTGTCATGATATAAATGACGAAACATGAAACAGAACCTCTGCATACTGCCTAAATGCGGGCTGGAGTACATCGGCAGCTCTTCTTGGGCGCCATCCCATTCCCCTCACAACGACTCACCGTGCTCTGCTGCCTTCAGGGAATGTAAGATGATTCTGTGTGATTCTGCACATGGCAGCCTGTCACAAACTTATCAGCAAGGGAGAATGGCAGAATTTGAGGATGGCAGCCCTTCACTGACATCAGTGGATTGACAGTAATTCTCCCATATTACAGCAGCCTCTTTCCAGCTCGCTGTGTAATAATGTGATGGGAGGGGGGGTGTGCTGGAGGACAGAGAATTACAGAGCAACAAGCTCTGACATTAGGTATTGAAATTCCCTGGGGCAGTCTGGGAAATCATATTTTGTTCTACAATTATCCTGAGTAAGTAGATTTTGGTGTGCAAGCCTCTCAGGCTAACCGTGCTCAGCAAGCATTGTTTTAGTGGTCTGCAGGACTTGCCTGTCTTTATTCTTTTTGCAGATAACTGTTTTTTGCACCCATATTGACTTGCAAATGAGGAAAGGTCGAAATATAGCACTGCCATGCATGTGTCTGAACTTACGGTGCATATTAAGTTAATACTCCATTCCCTCAAGCTGTAATGACATCGTTTTAATGTCTCGATATGATCTCTTCGGTGTGTCCTGGGTCTGCCCCAGGGTCTCCTACCAGTTGGAGGTGTCCAAAACACCTCCCCAGGGAGTCGTCCAGAAGGCATCCTCGAACCACCTAAACTGGTTCCTTTTGATGCGGAGGAGCAGCAGCTCTACTTTGAGTCCCTCCTGAATATCCGAGCTCCTCACCCCATCTCTAAGGCTGAGCCCAGACACCTTGCGATGGATGCTGATTTCCCCTGCTCCTTTCCGCAATCTCATCCTTTCGATCACTAGCCACAACACATAGCCATAGGTGAGGGTAGGAACATAGATTAACCAATAAATCACTAGCTCTCTCTTCACCACAACGGACCAGTACAATGTCTGCATAACTGCTGATGCAGTGATCCATCCATCAATCTCCCACTCAATTCTTACCTAATAAGACCCCGAGATGCTTAAATTCCTCCGATTGAGACAGTAATTCACCCCCAACCTGGAGGGGGAAGTCAAGCTTTCTCAGTTGAAAACCATCCTGGTCACATGCTGGAGGTCACAGCCGGACACAGTCAGTAGGGTCGCATCTTCTGCAAGAAGCAAAGAGGCGATCCTGAGCTCACCAAACTGAACACCCCTTGGCTGTGACTTGAAATTCTATCCATAAACTGTAAAGGTCAGTACCTATCAGCTCTCTCTGGAGTCCCACAAGCTAACCAAGCTGGGAAGGCCTCCTTCTTCAGCCTGACAACTACCTTTGTTGCCATGTTTTGGGGATTGCCACCAAAACATGCACCAAGAACCATATGGCCACAACTCCGCTCAGCTACCTCTGCAATGGAGGCTTGGTACATGGCCCATTCAATCTCAATACCCACTGAGTACCTTAGGATGGATGAGAAGTTCTCATGCAGGTGCAAGTTAGAGATCTCCAAAACAGGGGCCTCTGCCAAACTCTCCCAGCACAAACTATATGTTTCAGTCTACCAGGTCTGTCTGGTGTTCACCTCCGCCACCTGATCCACCTCGCCACTAGACAGCAATTTGGCAGGTCAGCTCCTCTCTTTCCCCAACTTTAAGGCAACTTCAATACTGATTATCAACAGCCTAGGATGTTCAAGTGCAATAATGGACAATCTTGTGTTGGAACATGGTGTTTCTTATGAGCAAACTATAGTTAGTCCAACAACAGACCACCACTTGGGTTCAGATCAAGCAGGGCTGTTCCTCCTATTGACACCCTACCACGTTTCAGTGTCATTCCCCATAGGAGCAGCAGGAGGAGGGCCTTCTAGAACCGCACCCAAGAAGGCTGGATACTCTGAACAGATGCTTGATGCCTAGGTCTGCAACCTACTCGTTCATTGGGGTGAAGTCCAATCTACTGCTGCCAACCCAGGGAAGCTATAAGTAAACCCACATCTGCTCAACGCCTCTCACCCAGGGCAATTCTAGAGTAAAATAGAGTTCAGCCCCTCTTTTTTGGTAGCTGTTAATTGGTCTAAAAAGGAACCTGCCTTCGATTTCCGCCCCCACCGACTCCCACAGCACTCCCTGCTGGAGGGTGGACCTATGTAACTCTTTCAGGATTTTGATTCATTTCATGAACTATCATGTCCCAAAAAGTAAAAGAACTGCCACCTATATTTAAAATTTATATTTATGCATGGAATGTCCAATATCCAGGAAACAGCTTTCAAAATAAATTCCTTCAAATGAAGGGGAGGCCGCAGGTGATTTTATTTTTGAAGAGACACTGATGCAATACCTGGTTTTAATATAGCTCATTAGGACTACGAAGATGTTCTCACTAAACTTCAGTGAATTACGTTACGCCCTGTGGAGATGGTGCCTTTAACCAGTCTGTTCCTAATAAGTGTGTTTAAAAAGTCTTCGGTAGAGGCAAACTGCACACCAAACTAAAATAAACTGACATTAAAATGGTGAATCAAACGTGGACAGAAAGGAATCTATATTTAACACATGCAATATAGGTAATAGGTAACACACTCACATAGAGATACTGGTGTTTGGGAGTCACAGCCATATTTTTAGTCACCCAATAATAATAAATGTCTGCAAAAGAAGAAGAAAAAGCTTCCATGTCACATTTTAAAAACAATCTTCCAACAGTTTAAAAAGATCTGATCTAACTCCCAAAAGAAATTTTGCAACAATACCTACAGTCCTGTATGATGTAAATCTACAATGTACAAAGCAGCTCGTCTCAGAATAAGCCATGAGTCAACTGAGATTGTTATTCCTGGGAGACTTTCAGATAGCTCAGTTTTTTATTTCCCGTCAAGTGAGCACTCTTCTCAATATACTGTTGTCAAAACTCTTAAACACACCAGGCCACAAAAAGTAAATCCGCAAATTATTATTGTAAAACCGATTTTGCTATAGTTACTTTGAATGATTTCCATCACAAGAGCAACCAAAGTGCTCATTCTTAGAATGTATTCCAGCACATTGTACGACAGAGTATTCATTTTCACTCGGATTTCCACCGTGGATATTCTTCAAGCCGGTTTATGATATTCCTTTCTGAGTGCACCGCATGAATGATTCATGGACTTCTCTCAGGTGCTAATTTTGAGCAACGGCCTTTCAATGTTGAATATTTCATGAATGATGGAGATGCTCCTGAAAGCAATTCTAAATTGAATCACTGATGGGCTTCATTCACTCTCTCGTTCTTGGTGGCAATCTGTCCAGACCGAGAATCAGAGCAAGAATGGTGCCAGTATCATTTTGGTGTCGTTCTGACTGACAAAGAATGTCACCGAACCCAACATGAATTCACATTTAGGTCCTCCCCCTTCTGCACAATTTTAGTAGGTTTCAGTGGGTGTTTCAAAGATCTTTCTGTCAACCTATGGAATAAAAAATGCCTGCTAACAACAGAGAAATGCTTGTCACAGACAAGAACAAAATGTAGTTTCAATTAAGATGATTTTTATTTTTTATTCTTACACAACCCCACACCCCAGATAGAATAGAACACTCGATGTTGTTAAATACAAAACTCTTCAAAAACAAGTGCAGAATCTTCACACTAAAATTGCTTAGTAGTGGTACAGGTTTTTGTCCGTATCATGTGGTAAATAATTTAAGCCTACTGGAAAACTATATTTCAACTTGTACTTCTTCTGCTCAGTGCTCATGTGCTTGTAAAGAAAAATTAGGTTATACAGCCTGTCATCGGCAAGTCTAAATGCCTGTGGCCTTACCCAGTAATGGTCTACAGCGCACAACTAGGTATTGGATGACTTATGAGTTATCAGGTTTTAGATACATTCGACATTAAAAAAAAGCCAGAGCAGGGGTTTCTGAAACGGGGAGCATTAGGGCATTGGGCTCTTCATCCTTATTAAGGTTCAGATTGCTGAAACTAGCAGCAGTGAAATTGGATTGCTGCAAAGGTCAAGCTCCCTTTGAAATCATACAATTTGGAGCTGAACCAACACGAAAGTTGTACTGATAGTTACATTTTATTTATTTGTTTGTATTTATTTACTTGCTTGGTGCTTTACTCATACGTCTAAACACCCATGTAAATTCTGGGCATCATCCATTCATTTTCTTACTTCTAGTCCTGAGCAAGGTCACTCATGTAGGCCTGGAGACTATCCATACGTCAAGCCGTCTCAGACCACGGATTCTCCAGCATTAAGGCCTGCTGACTATCCATACGTCAAGCCATCTCAGACCACGCATTCTATAGCATTAAGACCTGGAGACTATCCGTACATCAAGCCGCCTCAGACCACGCATTCTCCAGCATTAAGGCCTGGAGACT
>JAODJX010001127.1:0-24447 GCA_026776945.1 Isichthys henryi
CCCCCCCCCCCCCCCCCCCCCCCCCCCCCCCCCCCCCCCCCCCCCCCCCGAGGGGGATCTCCAGCCGACCAGTCATGCTGCACTGTACTATATTCAGGTTGATGTTTGAGTGCAGGGCTGCGGGTTCAATTCCTGCCCTTGTCTCTGTGTGTGTAGTTTCTGTGTTCTCCCAATGCTTGTTTAGATTTCTACCTGCACTGAGAAACTTATGCTTAAGAAAAAAAATGTGTCTAATTTGCCTGTATTATGTGATTTTGTGTTTCACTTGCACAAATGGACAAATGGATTGTGCAGACACTGTGTTTACACAAGTCCTTGTTTATAAAAATGTTTGCGATTTGTCAGTAATGATGCAATGACTTTTTTTTCCATTAGGCTAGCTCTACTTTACATTGTGAGGTCGCTGTTACTTACAGAAGTAAAATGTGAAAGTAAAGTTTTTCTATCACTTGATCCTTAATATTGTTCTACTCAGTGGGACTGACTGGGACCAAGCTGGGGTGTGCAGAAGGGGGATGTGGGGCCTGCACTGTGATGATCTCCAGGTTCAACCCATACCAGAACAGAATCGTGTATCCTATTCTAAACATAAACACAAAAAAGTACCTTCAACGATTCGGTGGTGGGCTTGACCAGAGTCTGGTGAATAAAAGCAAATGGAAAAATTTGTATTTTATAATAAATATGGTGTTGCTTTTGACACAGGGTTATAATACAGTATATCATTAGAAATTATTTACCAATGTGTTAAACAGGTTGAATCTAGGTCACTGCACAGGAACAAAGTTCAAGAGTTTCAATGTGATGTGATACAGAGTGTGACAAAGTAATTCTTTTAATGCCATGACAACACAATGAGTTGTTTCTAGGGTATTTTATTTATGTATAAACCCAGAGGCTTACCCATCCCCGTAATTGTATAGATGCCAGATAATATGTAGCATGTCCCTCTAAAATGAGGATGACACATGATTCTTTGCAAATACCTGTGGGTCAGAGGTTTTGAATGAGTTTCTTACCCATTATATTGGAAGTGTCTCAGTATTTGATATCAGAGTGCAGTCTGCTGTTTGGTCAGGCAGGTCCTGGTTGTAGGCCTTTATGAAATACTTTCAGTCACCATGCAGTCAATGCCTGCTTGGCTCCAGTCTGCTCGCTGCATCACAGTGCTGTCACCACTGTGGAGGGAATTGGCAGCGTGGCCACCCAAGTACACCCAGTCCAGGTAAACACATGTATGCCTGTGTCCTATTGCATCTTACAGCAATTCAGATCAGATACTGAACAAATCTGGCTTGCTTTTTTTCCTTGTTTTGTTTAATCAATTAAAAAGATCAAAGCTGGGGAAAAAATCATAACTCTTCACGCAAGAAAAGGTTATAGATTGCATCTCTACAAGACTCATTGCATGTTAACCATATTATGCTTTAAAAAAAGATTTTGGTTGTATTCTATACAATCTTAGTCTAATACAATAAATCCTCAGGGACTCCCAGACAGGCCACATTTTTGTTCCCTTCCAGCTCCCAGCACACGTGTACCATTTATTTGGTATTCTTGATTACTTAAATATTTGGTTCAGGTGCGCTGGGTACCTGTGGACTCAGTTGAGAAAGAAAAATTGCAATGGAGTAATCTCTGGACTGGAGGCATGTGTAAATTAATGTAATGTAAATTAATTTACAAAAAAAATTCCACTTTTCCACCCAGGAGCGGATTGCCAAGGTCCATGGCTCACAATGTGGATTCTGCACACCAGGAATCGTCATGTCCATGTATGCCCTGTTGAGGAACAGACCTCAGCCTTCCAAGCTAGACATTGAGGAGGCATTTCAAGGTAACATTTACAAGCACATCCTGATTTCCCCGAGCTCAATATGCCCCTAGGTCAACAAGGGAAGGGTTTCACTTTGACCAATCACAGTATTCTTTTTAAAACATTGCCCCTGCTGTACGGAGATGCATATTCTTCCTGTTTCTGTGTGGGTTTACTCTGGCTACCTCTACAACAACAATAAATGACTTATGCACCTCCTGCTCATTTTTGTTACATTTCTTACAAACGCGCCACAATGTATATAACTTGTCCTCAATAACTCAAATTATACATTACTTAACATGTAAAGTGTAGGAACTATAATTAGCTATTGAATAGTATTATACTTAGCTTAGACATTGCAAAATTATGCTATGTATCTTCTTATAAATACAGACGAAACTTTGACTCTGATTCCACCTAACTATGATCAGTACTATTAAAAATATCAAACACACCCCCAACAAAAGTTAATGCCTATGCTCATTTTTCACAGGTAATTTGTGCCGTTGTACTGGATATAGGCCAATACTGGACGGGTACAAGACGTTTGCCATTGTAAGTATGGACCCCATTAGATATCACAATTGTAGTTAATCTGTATTTACTTCACTGCAAGCTGACAAAATCTGTGTAGATGTTTAATTGGCAGTACTGACATTATAACTTAGGTCTGTATGGTGTAGGCCTGTATCTGTTTTATTAGGTGTTACGCTTTATGGCTTTTTGGCTGTTGTTAAAATGCTTACCCAGCTGGTACTGTAGTGTTAAAGGATAGGACCATTAAATCTGTTAGCTATTGTACCTGGAATGGTTATTCTGTTGTACAGGCTTATATTAAAGTAAGGTACTCAACCTGAATTGCTCCAGTGAAATTTATCCAAGTATATAATTGGCTACAAGATCTGTAAGTTCCTTTGGGTGAAGGCATCAGGTAAATGTATGTAACTCAACAACTGGTGTTCTGATCTTTTACAAACCTGCAGGATGGTGGCTGCTGTGGAAGAAACGAGAATGAATGCTGCATGAACAGAGAAGCCAAAGATGTTAGAAATAAGTGACTAATTGTCATTGTTGACACACCACAACAAAATGTGTCCTCTGCATTTAACCCATATGTGACAATGTGGCATAGCATTGGGCAACTAATTCAGCGCCCAGGGAGTAGTACCTGGGGGCGGTACCTTGCTCAGGGTACCTCATTGGTGTCTTGCTGGGTGGGGATTCAAACCTTTAACCATTTCAGTTACAAGTGCGCATCCCTAACCATTAAGCCACCACTGTTAATGTGAGAACTCAATTTCCTCGAAGATGCACCTTGTTTCTAGGCAAGCCTAGAGTTGTCATTACCTTGGCTTTTATGTTGTGGTGTCTCAGTTATCTGGCCGGTGAAAACATTCAAGCTTGAAGAGAAGTTATACTTTTAAGGATATGTCTGGTAATCCTGCAGACTACTTAAGCATGTTGTATAACTAGTCAGAAGTGAACAGAAGTTGACTTATAGGTCGTAAAACTGGTGCCAGCCTGTTACGACACAGATATCAAGGAGTCAAACACAATATTTAAAGAGCTGTCTCACCATTTCATATTAAAAGGGCAACTTCTCACAATGCTTTTGCATATTCAACCCCAACATTTACACAGATTTTACATTCACATTTGACTTATGCATGGCATGTTGTATACATGACATTGTGGAGTATATGTAACTTAATCAGTTTTATTGAGTAAATACATTAAATAACAATACATTCTTTAGTTCTGATTCAGTACTTTCCCATTCTTTCTTTTAAAATGTTTTTGTAATAATAGAATGAAAAGTACATTAGGTTAAATCTGTATCATTATTAGTAGCAGTAGTAATAAAATAGTATAACAAGAATAATAGTAATAATTTCTCTGCATTGACAGTAAACATTAATAAGTATTATATTTAAAAGTTTGATTATTTAAACTTTCTGCTATTGCCATCCTTCTGAGTAATGTGGAATTATTACTAATTGCAGGAAGGTTCTGTCTCACAGCTGTATGACCCCTCTGAGTTCAAGCCTTTGGACCCTACGCAGGAGATCATATTTCCTCCTGAGCTTTCAGTATGTGCATATATATATCGCATTTCTCCTTTGTTTATGGCACAGTTATCCGCCTATTCTAACTGCAGCTTTCCGTAACATTCTAGCCGCTACATATTAATTGGTATAGTAAGGTAACTTTGGCCTGTCGTTTAGCAGTGACTTTTTCACAAAATATTGCTCTGGTCATCTGCAGTTTTTTAGTATTAATATCAGTATTAGTATTAAAATGTTAAAATGTACTTATAGTGTAACAAAATTATTATGATATTTTTTTGTACTTATTTTTGCTCAGTAGCCATGTTCTATCAATTAATCACAGTCAGTGGAAACGGAGTGCAGAATATGTATTACTGTGGTGTTTTTCTTGCAGCGTTTAGCCAAACAGGAAAATAAGAAACTGCAATTTAAAGGTGAGCGAGTCGTATGGATCCAACCCAGCTGCCTGACAGAGCTACTGGACCTGAAGGCGAAATATCCTGAAGCGAAGCTGGTTGTGGGCAATACAGAAGTCGGTAAGTTACCGCCTTTAGGAAGGGATGAACATACTAATAGGTAAAATTCAAGGTAAAGGCAGTCTATGCTTATGGTAAACATGTAGAATCACAAAAGAAGACCTCTGAAATGCTTACCTTGAAACAGTGACCGCACTGCTGAATCAGATGGTTATGGCTTTCAGGTTTGAGCAAAGTGTTCTTGCTTTATGCTTATTGTAAATAAGGAAATCCATAAGGAAGGGGTTCCTTTGTTTACTTCTGAAGTACCTTCATTAATTTAATTTACATTTATTTAATTTTGTAATAACTAAGATAGAGCAATCAATGCAGGTGGGAAATGGCTTCAGATTGTAGACGGATTTTAATCCATCCATCTATCCATTTTCCAAACCGCTTATCCTACTGGGTCGCGGGGGGTCCGGAGCCTATCCCGGAAGCAATGGGCACGAGGCAGAAAAATCTCAGAAAAAAAACTTTACTATAGTACAGTATACCATTACCAAGTGAACTAGCTTTTGTCAGGATAAAGATAAAAATTACAAATAAGAAATTGTTAATTTGACAAATCAAAGTAAAAAAGAAACACATTTGCCAAGAAAATTGTCGATAAGTGGTAATATTACAATGTTATCTTGTCACCATTGTTTATAATATTGTCTAAATTATTACACCAATTTTTTAGGTATTGAAATGAAATTCAAGAATATGCTGTATCCTGTGATACTGGCTCCTTCTGTCATCCCTGAGCTCACTGTTGTCCAACATACGAGAAATGGTCAGACCATCCTTGCATCTGTCATGATGGTTGTAGAATGAAGATTAGATTAAATACACATACAACTTAATCCTTCATCTGGGTGACTTCCAGTCAATCATTTCGGCATGAATTCAAACTGAACATTATCTGTTGTTTCACCTTTCTCTTCAGAAAATAAGAATCTATGCAGAGTAAAATTAGCAAAAGAGATTCCGGAATCACCAGGACATATAGATTTGTATTATTTTCAGATGCACATGTCTATATAGTCAAACATGTGATAATCAATTAGCTTACATGTGTGTAAGATCGTATACTGTATGGGTCTTTCTGATGCTTTAATGTATTAACATGCTAATTATACACAATAAAAAGTAAATCTTATGTGTCAAGGGATCATATTTGGTGCGGCCTGTACCCTCACCCAACTGGAAGAGGTGCTTCGCAGCTCTGTAGATGACCTCCTGCCTTACCGGACGGAAGTTCTTCATGCCATACTGGAGCAGCTACGGTGGTTCGCCGGACGGCAAATTCGAAACGTGGCGGTGAGGGAGTCAGTCATGGCGACTGGTTGCATTACTGCCGGCATCATTTCCTGTTTTACAGGTCCGGCACTGATATCTGTAACATTAATTTGATTTAGTATCTATGGTTAACCTATTTTCCTATTGTTTACAGGCTATAGGGGGCAACATAATGACAGCCAGTCCCATCTCTGATCTCAGCCCTGTGTTCATGGCAGCTGGCTGCAAGCTAACAGTCATATCTAAAGGTAAATAGTGCTTACGCATGAACTTGTACCACTTGTACCACTCTGAGAAGAAGGGATAAAAATGTGTACCTTTGCTTGTCACTGGGACTGTACCCTCAAGGGTTTACCAATTGTACCCTTAGCTGTAGGTAATTGTACCTTTTAAGGTATAGACAGGTACAGACTTTCAGGAACATTTCTGTACCATTGATGATACAGTAATGTTGTTTTTACCTTTGGCATGTTCTTCAGAGTCCATTTCTGTAGTCCATCAACTAGAAGGTTCATGTGGTTTCAGTAGTTACTGTACTGACTATGGCAACATCACTGATGAGTTATGGCATTTCACATGAGAGAATGTGATATTATGTAGTCAAATGGAACCTTTTGATATTCGTTAAGTAATCTTTACATTTTACACATCATAACCCTACAACCATAGCAAAGACATTGAACATGTAGTTATAATGTTTTATATGTGATGCTACTGTGTTAAACTGGAGTTTGAAGAAGATGGGGGGTCAACTGTATTAAGTTCATAATAGTATAAGTTCACCTAGAGCTGAGATGTACGAAATGATCTGCTCCAGGAGGAAAACGAGTCCTACAGATGGATGACCAATTTTTTCCAAGATACCGAAAAACAGCCTTACAACCTGATGAGATTCTGTTATCCATTGAAATTCCTTATACAAGGAAAGTACGCAGAATTTTTTGTTTCCATTTTCAAATAGCTGATTATCAGTTCATCTACTGTGAGATATTGAATGATGTGAAATGTGTCCCCAGCCCAATGTACCTTTGCATGTCTCAGCAGAGATCCTCTGTGTCTTGCAGCCTCTTTACATATGGATTAGTCTAGAGATTCCCAGGGAGTCAGGTCACTTTTTTATTACAGGGTCAGTACTTCTCGGCATTTAAGCAATCCCTACGCCGTGAGGATGACATCGCCATTGTGACCTGTGGCATGAATGTCATTTTTGAGGAGGAGACAAACACCGTCAGTCACCTCCAGCTCAGCTATGGAGGAATGGCACCCACCACCATCCTGGCCAAGGAGACCTGCAAGATGCTAATTGGGAGGTTAGGGATTTATCTATAAGGATAACAATACATACCATGCGATGGGTTTGCACCCCATCCTGGGTTGTTCCTTGCCATGCATCTGTAGCCTCCGGGATAGGCTGTGGACCTCCTATGACCCTGATTAAGACAATTGATTACAGAAAATGATTGGATGGATGGGTGGATGGATGGATGGATGGATACCAATACTGAATGGATGGGTAGATACCAATTTTGGATGGATAGATGGATACCGATATTAGATGGATGGATGGATGGATGGATGGATGGATGGATGGATGGATGGAAAGATGGATGGATGGATGGATGGATGGATGGATGGATGGATGGATGGTATCTTGATACAATGAAAAAAAACATTTTTATAAAGCATTGGTTTTTCCTCTGAAATATGGCTTTAAATGTGCCTATTTTATTAGATGTATCTTTAAATTGTCCCTAATGAACGTACCCTCTGATGGACTGGACATTCTATCCAGTAGTGATATTCAATTAAATACATATTTTTTTTCTACAGGAATTGGAATGAGAATTTCCTTGAAGAAGCCTGCAGCCTCTTATCCAAGGAGATGACCCTTGATCCCTCAGCCCCTGGTGGTTCAGTCACCTACAGACGCACACTGACCATCAGCCTCTTTTTCAAGTTCTTCCTCACTGTCCAGCACAAGCTGGCAGTAGACTTAAAGGAACAGGTAATTAAAGGCCATGCGCAAAGGAGGCGAGCAGCAGTTGTCTTAAAAACATTTATCAGATCACCAAGAACAATACCATTAAAAGAGTTTTGTGATTATTACTCAGAAAAGGTACAGGTACATGTAGCATTAAGCAATAAACAACAGCAGACATAAAAATAAATTAAAATAGAAATATTGAGCCAAATTATAGTGTGTTTTATCCTCCCATTCATTGTCCAGGACTACAGTTTTATAATCAGATTCTGAAATAAAGCCTACACCATGATTCTTCTCATATAGGGGATTATTTTGGAAGATGTCAGACCAGACTACATCAGTGCCACTGAGCTTTTCCACAAAGAGTTTCCCTCCTGTTCTCAGGTCTACCAGGTATGTGGCCATCTTTTGCTGTAAATACAACAATAAAGTGTGTACAGCAAATGTGTGTTGCAAAGTATCTTCAAATTTCAGAGTTCTCTTAGTAAACAGAGGTACAATGCAGACTTTCTCTCTTGTCTGATACTCACCCTTCACATATCTTTGTAACAAACACATTTATCTTGAGAAATTAAAGACTAGCCAACAGTTATTTACAGAATACATTCACTACTCGGCCTGAGCCTCATTAACCCCACAAAACTTTTTTTCTTACCCTCATAAACTTCGATAGAGACAAAATAGACCAGATATGCACCTGTATCACTCTATCCAGTCTAAATTTTGCGCCACATTACCTGCAAAAATCTGATCTAAAAACACCAGAATTTCTTTCAATTTAATAGTACCAAGTGGGTATGAAATCATATGGATAGAAGTGGTACAACATTTATTTTCATTATGAAATATCACCATGAATTCAAACCAAACTGCAGGTCAAACACAGATTAGTGTCATGCACTTATCCTGTTCTGAGAAATGAGGAGCAATATTTGTTTATATGTGCTGAGGTAATGAGTATGAAATCAAATGTTATTGTCCCAGGCAGTGCCCCCAGGGCAGAATGAAGAGGATGTCGTAGGTCGACCCATCATGCACCTCTCTGCCCTGAAACAAGCCACTGGTGAGGCAGTGTACTGTGATGACATCCCACACTACAAGAATGAGCTTTTCCTGGCGCTGGTCACCAGCACCATGGCACACGGCCAGATTCTGTAAGTGTGTGGATGGCTCTTCTTCGAGTCCTTACATTGACTGCTAAAAAATATTCTGCTACAGTCGTTACTTGGCTGTGTTGCCATCAGGTCCATTGATTCAGAAGAGGCCATGTCTTCACCTGGCGTTGTCACCTTCCTCACTGCTAAGGACATCCCTGGTAGCAACCTGACAGGACCTGCAGTTTATGATGAGACAGTTCTGGCTGATGGGATGGTAATTATAGCAACCATGGTGGTGTATTGATTAGAGATTGAGGGAAATCATCTGACTAAGCAATTATTTACTGGCTATACTGATGAGAGAATGCCAGATGGTTTTGTCGGAAGCATTGTCTGAGTACTGCTCCTGAACAACCATAATTCAATGCTTATATTTTTAGATGCTTAAACATTTGTGCTGTATATACAGCAGTCTGCATGTTATCATTCACACACACCTGTAAAAGTCAAAAGTGGACCATTCTTCTTTGTAGAATCTGTATCAGGTCTTTCTATAATCTTTCAGATAAGATTAACTAAAATGAACTTTCTTCTTAGACCAAGACATTATTCGTGCTCTTACAGTGACTGTAGTAATGTGTAATATTGTAGTTTTTCAAGACAATTACCAGTTCTAAAGCAGTAATCTCAAATGAGCAATGGCAATGCAAGTGACCTTTACTGCAGGCATAAAAATTGATGATTTACTACTGTAAGTGGTGTCCAGATAGCCTCCTCCTAGCTTGGCACAGTTTCAGCATAGAAGCCGAGCACTGGCAGAAAAGTGGGCAGTGCAGTTGGTGCAGCCGCACTGGGGCCTGAAGAAGGGGGGCCACACGAAGGGAGGGGCAATAAAAAGTTGAAGCAAGAAGTGAAGCTATCTTTCATTAACCATTGTGCAACTTGTTATGACACCTAAAGACCAACCAACAGTATTACTGGTACGGTCAGTATTTTGAGCGTAAAACGCACCGCTGTAAAAATTATGTAAATGATGTAAAAAAGGTGACATTATTGAATCACATATGTGGGAGAATTACAGTTTGGAAGAGAATCCCAAATAAGGAGCGAAATGCATACAATTATATACCGAAAATTGACATCATAATTGAGCACAGCTCCTTTTTTCTGCTCTCGGAGTGGGAAGTTGTGTAAATTCGATTGTGTGCATGGACAAGTGCCTAGAAATGATGAGGGGGTCCCCTATAAAATCTTGCACTGGGGCCCAGTGTATGCCACTGGCATGGATATTTTACCCATTGATGTATTAAACCCAATACTGAAGTGTAACTGGCATGACCTTTGCCTCTTTTTCCAAAGGTCACATGTGTAGGACACATAGTGGGGGCCATTGTTGCTGATACACAGGCCCATGCTCAAAGAGCTGCAAAGTCAGTGAAGATCTTCTACAAAGAGCTGAAGCCTATCGTCACCATTCAGGTTAGTAGCAGTGCACCAACAAAATTGTTTTCACTGCAGTCTGGATTAAATCTGGAACATGCCATTGTACAGAGTTTAACCCAACCTTTGGCATTTTACCCTTTAGTATGGATTTAGACTTCATGGTAAACATTGGAATATATAAATTTTTATTAAGGATTTTGCAGACAATGTATTTATTAAAACTTCTTATTGGGTATATCAGGAGAATTTCAGCACAGTTTCCTTCTCATTCAGGGCTTTATTTATGCACTAAACATATATCAAGGCAGTGACTTTTGACTGCCTTTTTAACATATTTTTCATTACTTTTACACAATACATTATGCTTTCAGTTTTTGAAGTGTTTTTGCATCTGTGCACTTTATGTTGCTTTGCAGCTGTGCTTAAACAAATTTCCCATGGGATCCATAAAGCAGATCTTATCTTACAAGCACATATAAAATCCACACTTATTGTGCTTTAACAAATAAGCAGAATAATCGAGGATATCACAAAAATGTGATTTTATTTTAAGCATATTTCCAGAAGCAGAATGTCCAATTTTTGTTTTTTTTTCCCCTAATGCAGGAGGCAATTGAATGTAAATCATTTTATCAACCAATGAGATCAATTAAGAAAGGGAACCTCAAGGAAGGATTTAAAGAGGCAGATCTCATTCTGGAAGGTGTGAAATCCATTGGGTTCATTTCTGGTTATTTTTAATGATTATTTCAGGATTATTTTAGATATGCAGTATGTTTCTAAGCCTCTAACATTTATCTTGTTGTTTTAATTGCTATAATTTAAATAAATAAAGGGCATCAAATAATGAAACACATCTGAAGTATATGACAATAAAAGGTAACACTGAATGGCAGATCTATAACAATCTATCAACACATTCAGATCACATTATAATGCATTCATAAAGCAATATAAACATGACTATAAGTATTTATAAATAGGCATAACCCTTTATAGCCATGTTCATTATGCATTATGAATGCTTTATGAAGCTCTCATGCAAAATGCACTGTAGATCCCATCATATTGCAGTACTTAATTCTTATACCAACCATTATAATTTATTAGGTGTTTATAGAGCATTATAGATGAAGTATTATAATCATCACTATAATGCTTTATGAAGCATTATATTAAGCTTTATACCTTTATTAAGGTAATGCTTTAATAATTCTTATGCCAACCATTATAATACATTATGAAGGCATCTGTAGTGCATTATAGATGAGAGCTTCATGGGAGCTTATGAAGTATTATAATCAACACTATAATGCCTTATGACTTTCAATAGAAGATGCTGCAATATGCTTTATTAATTCTTATGCCAGCCATTGTAATGCATTATGGAGGTACTATATCTATAATGCATTATAGATAACATCTTCTAATAAAGTGTTACTGAATAAGCTCTTGAAGATTCACAAGCCCTTCTTGCTGGTTATATGCTTACATACCACCTGCTCTTGCTGTGCAGGAGAGATACATATTGGGGGACAGGAACATTTTTACCTGGAGACCAACTGCTCTCTGGCTGTTCCCAGAGGAGAGGATGGGGAAATGGAGCTGTTTGTCTCAACACAATCTGCTACCAAGACTCAGGTATGTAGGTCACCATGGAAATACCACTTTTGGTGTGTAATGGATATAATGACCACAAAAAGAATAAAACGTATGAAAAAATGGATGGATAAATTGATAAATCCTTGAATTTAAACATTTACTTACATGAATAATTTTTCCCATGACTGCCCAGGATTTCTAGTTTTTGTTTAACCTCAGGGTTTAATTATTAATTGCAAGTGGCTAAATGCAAGCTTACTGTAAACCTTGCAGAATATTTATGCCCAAGTACAGGGATTTTCCTCCGAGACACAGGCACTTAATTACTGAATAATCAAATGGTGTAAAATTATTTGCTATTAAGTCTCGTATGTCTACTAATTTACTTTCAGAGCATTCCAGTGTTTTATTTATTAATCCCTTTAGTTGCATATTTCTTTCTCCTTTTTTTTGAATTTTGGTGGATATTATCAGCAACTGGTTGCCAAGGTGCTGGGAGTCCCAGCCAATCGGATCGTCTGCAGAGTGAAAAGGATGGGGGGCGGCTTTGGAGGAAAGGAGTGTAGGAGCACACTGCTGTCAACAGTGGTGGCGCTAGCGGCTCATAAGTAGGTTTCTCCTACGTCATTACCTTTATTTGAAAAAGCAACTTTACCTTATTGTACTACAGTGATCCCCCGGTATATCGCGGTTCAGCTATCGCACACACGCTATATCACGGATTTTTCCCCGATGCATCACAGTTCTTTGCGATGTGTGTACATATACATTACATATAATTATTATTATTATTGTTATGTTACTCATATCCTTAGGCCACCATCCACATATTACATGTGTTAACAAAGTGTTTTAAAGTTTACATGTGTTTAAAGCATGTGGGAGGGGTATTTTAAGGCTTAAACTATAAAAAAATGTTTATTTATATGGTCTTTCTATATCGCGGATTTTCATCTATCACTGATGGGTCTGAAACGTAACTTCCGCAATAGGAAGGGATCACTGTATTCTCCATTCTTCTTTTACTTTTTATTTATTGACATCCTCATGATGTATGTCAATGAATATAGCTAAATAAAATTCCTACCCCTGCCACAATTACCATACCTAGCTTTATCAACCAAAAGTTTGTTTATGAGCTTTATTGTCGACTTTTTACCGTATATGCTGTTGTATTTGCTATGAATGTTAATAGTATTTTGTTTTTATGTAGTTGACAGTTTCATATTTATATTTACATCACCTTTTGCAGTAAAATGTGTTTCAAAATGTGGTCTGAAGACGGGGAGGGGCAATTCTTAAATTTAAATCATTTAAAGTGAACACGGTTTTGAAATGTAAGATAGTGAGCGAAAAAAATTACAGTACTGTGCAAAAGTCTTAGGCACTCAAAAGAAATGTTTAATGCTATTTATCTGGGTAGTGAGTGCACATTTTCTTAGAACAAAATAATATAATTTAACATAAGAACATATGAAAATTACGAGTAACACAATAAAAACGAGTAAAAATGTCTTCTGTTCTCCAAAAAATTACTGATATCTACTTGGATAGCTAGATGAACACCACTTCAATTCCCAAACTTATCCTCAGTGGCACCTGAACAATTCTATGTATTTATAAAATTTCACCACCAGCTTACTTAATTAATTAACTTAATTTGTTAAAAAAGTGAACGAGGTATTGAATAGATATATGAGGTGGGCTAGTGGTCAGGTAAAAAAAATACACGGGTGTATTGTTTGGTTGCTGGAAATAATAGGGTTATTTTAGCAGAGGTTTTGAAATGACTAAGCTGACACACTTTGCCAGGCATAACAGCATAGTTTTACACCAACATGACAGTTATTTAAGCATATTTTTTTTTTTGCCTGCCTAAGACTTTTGCACAGTACCGTATGTCTGCAGTAGATGCATGTATTACACAGAGTGTGGAGGCCAGGACGTAAACAGCCACTCGTCAGCTTCAGCATTTTGCTGTTGTGGACTAACCTGCCCAGCCAGCATTTGTCTTACGTGGATTTGCATGTATGTTTTTCCCACCCAGATTAAAAACCCCTGTCCGCTGCATGCTGGACCGAGATGAAGACATGCTTATCACTGGGGGCCGTCACCCATTCCTGGGACGCTATAAGGTGTGAGACCAGGCCTGAAATCATCTAGTGCTGCTCATCTATCAGCTTCCATCTTTGCTTCAGTAATTTAACTGCAGTTATTTATTCCTAGAGAGACCAGAAATCAAATATTATCAGATGCCCATATTGTGAACAAAAAAAAGCCATACAATGGCAAAGTACTTGCTTGTGAAATTTCAGCAAGCTAATTGTTATCATTTTCTCTTCAGGTTGGCTTCATGAAGACTGGCAAAGTAATCGCCCTGGAAGTGACGTATTACTGCAACTCAGGGAATTCTATGGATCTGTCACTATCAGTGCGTGTTTTTAATGTTCTTGAAAGATATGAAATAAGGCTGAATCTTACCCTTTCAAGAAACACATATGTAATATCTGTTGTATCTCTATCCATCATTGTATATTTTCAGCTATTAATAATCATAAGATCTTTAGCATATTTGTGATTTGAAATATATTTGCGTAGGGATAGGTTTGACATAACAAAACATGCATTGCTTTTTTTTAGATTTTGGAAAGGGCTTTGTTTCACATGGAGAATTGCTACAATATTCCTCATATCCATGGAACAGGATATATGTGCCGGACGAACTTGCCCTCCAACACCGCATTCCGTGGGTTCGGGGGACCCCAGGGCATGATGGTAGCTGAGAGCTGGATATGTGATGTGGCAATGGCCTGTGGCCTACCTGCTGACGAAGTGAGTAATGACAGTAATGTCCTCTGTGACTAACGTTGTGATTTCAGAAAATACCACTATTCTGAATGTTTAGATTGAGTCCTTTGGTCTGTGGGAAAAAAATTATCTTTTGTCACTTGCGAATAAATCAAATTGTTTTGCAGAGTCACTTCAGATTTATGTGACAGACCAAATTACATAGCACTGGGGTCATGTTGATTGGTCATACTTTGAGAAACACTTGTCGCAACTTGGATTACATCAAGTCAAGTCAAGTGGCTTTTATTGTCGTTTCAACCACATACAGTAATACAGTACATAGTGAAACGAGACAGCGTTCCTCCAGGACCATGGTGCTACATATAACACTACACTGACACAGTACTACATAAAGTGCAAGTGTGTAAAAATTGCAGACATTGCAAAAATAGTGAGACATGAAACAGTGCAATAGAAGAAATAGAAGAGATGATAATAGGTAAGACAGGCTAAGTGTAAAGTGTACATCCTCATTGCAGCAGTGCTATTTTCTGCAAAATGAACAATGACCATAAAATAAAAAATATGTGTGTTTTCGACAGTGACAGATAATTATTTTAAGGTTCAGTGAATATTCTACTAAGATTTGCTTATGTTTTATTTTAGTAAGTTAATATGGACCAAAATGCAACACTTCAAATGCTGTCTAACCCTAAGTGTTTTCTATAGAAGTACAAACAGATCTGTTGAAAAGATTCCTCTAATAATACCTCAGATAATGAGACCAAAATAAATTATGCATCTAAGCATCTAAATATGATGTTATCCCATTGTGGCCACAAAAATCACCAAATGAATCCTGCACAACCTGCATTATTCTCTGAAAGTCTGCATTTTCCCAAACGGTACAGCATGAAACTGTCCTCAATTGACATTAAATTTAAACGAATGTCTATTATTTGCAGGTTCGGAAACTGAACCTTTACGAAGAGGGAGATCTAACACCTTTCAATCAGCATCTGGAGCAATTTACCATCAGCCGCTGCTGGGAAGAGTGCCTGGCCCTTGCAAAGTATCACTATTGTAGGACACAAATAGAGCAATTTAACAGGTCAGGACTGGAGAAATAATTTTTTTTCTCAAAAGCATTTGATGGATGAAGGCTGTATATTGTACATGTGAATTATAGGATTATTCTCCTCTTTCCGGAGATTGCAATGGTAATATATTAACAGTTACATTTTACATATTTACCAGACACTTTTGTTAAAATAGATGTACAAGTGAGGGAAATAGCACATTACAAATGTACTTGCTATCAAGGAATCAAGTAGGCATAAGTGTAGCTAGGCTGAGATTCTGTTGAATACCCATGTAAACATACACAGAAAGAGTTGTCATATATTTCTTACGGGTTTCCAGGCAACATCGCTGGAAGAAAAGAGGGATTTCTGTAATACCCACCAAGTTTGGAATTAGCTTCACCGCTATTTTCCTCAATCAGGTAAATATCCTTTGTGTCCTGAGTTTACATCTAATCAACTGAACTATTCACCTCTAATTTGACTCATTCTGTCTTCAGAAAGCTCTCTCTGACTCACAGAGGTGGCAATTTCAGGTCCAGAAAGTCAAAATCTCTTTATGCTCAACTGGTTTGTTGAAAGTAAATCATGGTCTGGATTTTTACTTTTTGGACCTGAAATTGTCACCTCTTCTGATTCACAACTGTGAGGCTGTGTTGTTGGTATGGTGACTATCTAATCCTTGTCACGGGGGGACACTAGGAGCTATTTCAGGTTTTACAAAACTATTTAAAAACTCAAAGGCTCCTGTGCTCGGCTAATTAGTCCAATTCGTCTTGTGCTTTTACTGATATGTTTCCTTGATTGAAAGACTCATCCAGCTGATTCACATTAACATTAATGAAACCTGTATGGTTATAGGAGACTGACCAATCAGCACACAGCAAGGACAGCAAGCAAGTGAAATCCTGGTCATTTTGATTGATTAGTAGTTTACAAACGCTGTCCATAGCTCATAGTGTCCCTACTGACATGGACACGAAATTGTTCTAATCTCCTTCATGTTCTTCTAGGCAGGAGCCCTGGTCCACATATACACCGATGGCTCCGTTCTCATAACACATGGTGGTACTGAGATGGGGCAGGGGCTACACACCAAAATGGTCCAGGTGCGTGTATTGCCCTGAGGTAGATCTTCTGCAGTGATGGCAGCTATAATGGTATTGAGCAAACAGTCTGTATATAAAATGTAAAATATGGAATAATGTATTAGAAAAATGACTATGTTGTGCTGTGTTATACTGCAAGCAGTAGTAAAAGTACAGATTTGAAAAGTACAATGTGGAGCATAACAAAAAAGAACTCCTTTGTAATGGTTTACGTACAGTTTTAGTTAAGGTATGATATATACCTTTATACCATTATAGTCACTGTACATTAAACAATGAAATGCCATTTAGTAGCACCAGTAGTACCTATCAGTAGCACAGCATATATAATATGCATAAAGAAGGGCAATAAATATAGACACATGTTTAGACATAGAAATTTGCAATATACTAAGGAGTATAAAAGCAGAATTATATGTACAGTATTTGTGGAACAGTGAAAAATGATACCAGTGCAATAAAGAAGCACAAATAGCAGAATGAATAATGTTTGCAGCTATCTGACATGTTGCACTGTAACCATTTTGCACTCTTTCACAAATACTGTACAAATATTTCAGGTTTTAATATTGAGATCTATGTAAATTGTCCATGAGTGAAAGAAGCTCTGGATGAAAATCATCTAACGGCTATATTTCCTGTTTAGGTGGCTAGTAGGGCCTTGGGCATCCCGGGCTCTATGATCCACATCACAGAGACCAGCACTAATACTGTGCCCAACACCAGTCCCACTGCAGCCTCAGTCTCCTCAGATCTCAATGGCATGGCCATCTATGTAAGACAGCAGCAGCCTACAAATTTACTGATTCAGGGGTGACTGAGTTAAACATAAAAAGTCATAATCACAGAGTACTCAACTGGTTGGTTGAAACAAAATCTTGGTCTGGATTTGTACTTTCTGGACCTGAAATGTCCACCTCTGTTAAATGAAATAAATGGATTTTATCTTAACCCATAAACTTATACCATAAACAAACTCTTTTATCTCTGATTATATTTTAATGACAAATGCCCTGCAAGACAGATTGTAATAAGGATATAAGGTTATGAGTAATATGAGGGAAGAACTGTGCAATAAATTATTTCTTTAATGTTTCCAGAATGCCTGCCAGACTTTGATCCAGCGTCTAGAACCCTACAGAACCAAGAACCCTCAGGGTACCTGGAAAGATTGGGTCAGAACTTTTCCTGTCAAACGCCCATTAGGAGCACATATTTGCTAGTTCTGTATATATTGTCTGTGTTGTGTAAGCATGTGACATGCATGTCAATACTAACTGTACTTTTTAATTCTTTCTGTTACAGGTGACAGCAGCATATCTAGACAGAGTCAATTTATCAGCAAATGGCTTTTACAAGTAAATTAAATTTCATACAATATCTATCATCAGGTTTTGAGATACCTAAATGAGAAATGTCATTGCTTGGACTTATTTTCTTTATTTCAAACCAGGACACCTGATTTGGGTTATAACTTCGAGACCAATCAAGGAAGGCCATTTAACTACTTCAGCTATGGCGTGGCTTGTTCAGAAGTTGAAATCGATTGTCTAACTGGAGATCACAAGGTAGCACTGAACACATTGAAATTGATTTCCCATAATGCCATAAACCAGACCTTCCCATTATTTTTTTCCTAAGGACTAAATTCTATCAACAACACAAAGCCAAGGGCCATTGCATACGATAATGTACTGTAAATGCTGCTTTAAGGCAGCAGGGTACTTATTGGTGCTCACCATGGTAACAACTGTAAAAATGAAGAGACAAATCCATCCATCCATCCATCCATCGATTATTTCCCGCTTGATCTGAGGTCAGGTCGCGGGGGCAGTAGTCTCAGCAGGGAAACCCAGACTTCCCTCTCCCCGGCCACTTTATCTAGCTCCTCCGGGGGAATCCCGTGGTGTTCCCAGGCCAGCCGAGAGATATAGTCCTTCTAGCGTGTCCTGGGTCTTCCCGGGGCCTCCTCCCAGTGGGACATACCCAGAACACTGCACCAGGGAGGCATCCAGGAGGCTTCCTAATCAGATGCCATTCCTAATCAGATGCCATTCCTAATCAGATGCCCGAACCACCTCAGCGGCTCTACTCTGAGTCCCTCCCGAATGACCAAGCTCCTCACCCTATCTCTAAGGGAGAGCCCAACCACCCTGCAGAGGAAACTCATTTCGGCCGCTTGCACTTGCGATCTCGTTCCTTCGGTCACTACTCACAGCTCATGACCATAGGTGAGGGTAGGAATGTAGATTGACTGGTAAATCGAGAGCTTTGCCTTTTGGCTCAGCTCCTTCTTCACCATGACAGACCGATGCAGAGCCCACATCACTGCTGTCGCCGCACCAATCCGCCTGTCGATCTCCCATTCCATCGTTCTCTCACTTCATCTGCAAAAAGCAGAGACCTAATCCTGAGGTCACCAAACCGGACACCCTCAACGCCCTGGCTGCGCCTAGAAATTCTGTCCATAAAAACTATAAACAGAATCAATGACAAAGGGCAACCCTGATGGAGTCCAGCCCTCACCGGAAACGAGTCCAACTTATTGCTACCTATGCCGACCAAGCTCTGGCACTGGTCATACAGGGAACAAACCGCCCACAAAAGGAAGCCCGGCACCCCATACTACTGGAGCACCCCCCACAGGACTCCCCGAGAGACACAGTCGAATGCCTTTTCTAAGTCCACAAAACACATGTAGACTGGTTTGGCAAACTGCCCTCCAAAACCCTGCGGAGAGTATAGAGCTGGTCCACTGTTCCATGGCCAGGGCGAAAACCACACTGCTCCTCCTGAATCCGAGGTTCGACAATCCAGCGGACCCTCCTCTCCAGAACCCCCGAAAAGACCTTACCAAGGAAGCTGAGGAGTGTGATCCTCCTATAGTTGGAACACACCCTCCAGTCCTCCTTCTTAAAGAGGGGTACCACCACCCCAGTCTGCCAGTCCAGAGACACTGCACCCGATGCACCCGAGACACTGCACGATGCTGCAGATGCATGTCAACCAGGACAGCTACACAGCATCCAGAGCCTTAAGGAATTCATCCACCCCCGGGGCCCGGCCACCAAGGAGCTTTTTAACTACCTCAGTGACCTCCGCCCCAGAGATAGGGGAGTCCACACCCAAGTCCCCATACTCTGCTACCACGTTGTAAAGTGTGCCGGTGGGATTAAAGAGGTCTTCAAAGTACTCCATCTACCGACCAAAAACATCCCGAATTGAGGTCAGCAGCACCATAAACAGTGTTGATGTTGCATTGCTTTCCCGCCTTGAGCTGCCGGATGGTGGACCAGAATCTCCTCGAAGTCGTCCGGAAGTCGTTTTCCATGGCCTCGCCAAACTTCCCCCACACCTGAGTTTTTGCCTCAGCAACAGCCGAAGCTACATCCCGTTTGGCCAGCCGGTAGCTGGCAGCTGCCACTGGAGTCTCAAAGGCCAAAAAGGCCTGATAGGACTCCTTCTTCAGCTTGAGGGCATCCCACACCACCAGTGTCCACCAGCGGGTTAGGGGATTGCTGCCGCGACAGGCACCGACCACCTTATGGCCACAGCCCCGTTCAGCCGCCTCCACAATGGTGGCGCAGAACATGGCCCATTCGGACTCAATGTCCCCCGCCTCCCCCGGGATATGGGAGAAGTTCTGCCGGAGTTGAAACTCCTCCTGACAGGGGATGTTTCCAGCAGACCCTCACTATACTCTTGGGCCTGCCAGACCTGGCTGGCTTCCTCCCCCACCAGCGGAGCCAACCCACCACCAGGTAGTGATCAGTTGACAGCTCCGCCTCTCTCTTCACCCAAGTGTCTAAGACATGCGGCCCCAAGTCCAGCAACACGACTACAAATTCGATCATCGAACTGTGGCCTAGGGTGTCCTGGTGCCAAGTGCACATATGGGCACCCTTATGCCATGGTGTTCATTATAGACAATCCATGACGAACACAGAAGACCAATAACAAAGCACCACTCGGGTTCAGATCGGGGGGGGGAAGTTCCTCCCAACCATGCCACTCCGGGACTCAGTGTCATTGCCCACGTGAGCACTGAAGTCCCCCAGCATCACAAGAGAGTCCCCAGGAGGAGTGCTCTCCAACACAAAGGACTCCAGAAAGGGTGGGTATTCTGAACTGCCATTTGGTGCATAAGCGCGAACAACAGTCGGGGCCCGTCGCCCCACCCGAAGGCAAAGGGAGGCCACCCTCTCGTCCACTGCGGTAAACCCCAATGTACAGGCGTCCAGCCAGGGGGCAATAAGTATGTCCACCCCTGCTCAGTGCCTCTCCCTGCGGGCAACTCCAGAGTGGAAAACGGTCCAACCCTTCTCAAGGAGACTGGCTCCAGAGCCCAAGCTGTGCATCGAGGTGAGCCCAACTTCACAACTTCGTGCACCAGCTCAGGCTCCTTCCCCACCAGAGAGGTGACATTCCATGTCTCTAAAGCTAGCTTCTGCAGCCGAGGATCGGACTGCCAAGGTCCCCACCTTTGGCCACTGCCCAACTCACATCGCACCCGACCCCTATGAAGGGCTGTGCCCGAACAGGCCTCATAGGTGCAGGCCTGGCCACCAGACACTCGCCATCGAGCCCCACCCCCAGGCCTGGCTCCAAGGGGGGGCCCTGGTGACCCGCGTCCGAGCATGGGAAACCGTGGATCCAATATTTTTTTCTTCATTAGGGGTCTTGTGAGCCGCACTTGGTCTGGTTCCTCACCCAGGGCCTGTTTGCCTTGGGTGACCCTACCAGGGGCATAGAGCCCTGGGCAACTTAGCTCCTGGGATCATTGAAACACGCAAACCCCTCCAGCATGATAAGGTGTCGCCTCCAGGAGAGGAAGAGACAAATCCAGCTTTTTTAATTAATAAAATAATGAAAAATGTTATTCCTTCTGTCATAATGTGATTTAAAATGTATAAAATATTTATACTTTCACATTTCTATTACTTTTTCATAACATAAAAATTACAGTAGTTGACAACTCATGATCGTCAACCGTATTCCCTCCAGAACCTTCACACCACCATCGTCATGGATGTTGGCAAGAGTCTGAACCCAGCCATTGATATTGGGCAGGTAGGGATCACCTTGTAGCATTTAGTTCCTTCCTAAACTAACATTAATGCTATGTGAAAGCGATATAGAGAGGAAAAAATGGTGAGCCATGTGGTCTACACAGGTGGAAGGAGCGTTCATGCAGGGGGTGGGTCTCTTTACCCTGGAAGAGCTTCGCTACTCCCCCCAGGGCAACCTTCTCACTCGTGGGCCAGGCATGTACAAAATTCCAGCCTTCAGTGATATTCCCACCGAGTTCAAGGTGTCTCTCCTCAGGGATGCCCCCAACGAGAAGGCCATTTTCTCTTCGAAGGTAAAATGCAAGAGGCAGTCTTTCAGCTTACTTCAGGGACCTTTCAAAAATCAACATGTACAAACTACGTATGAGTAACATGACTCGATGCTGTGCATGGACTTTTTTAGGGCCAGGTGCTCAAATTGGGAGGGGTGCATTGCTTGAGGTAAATTTTACTGACCGGTGTGGGTCCTTCTCAGTAAATTTCATTAACCAGTGGGGTGTCCCTCCAATGAATTTTTGTATGATTATCTGGTATTGTGTTATTAAATAGGTGCACTTAGAACCTGAAATAGGGCACCTTCAATTGTTCAGGTAAAAGGGGCAGATGCTCAGGCACCCCCAGACCCCCACCCCTCCTGCACATGTATGCTGCGATTACGGCAGTGTACTCTGCAAATTTCTCGCTATGCGAAGTATTTATCTGGAAATACTCTTCAATTTCTGCAACTAAATTATAAATGTCCCATCTCTGTTCAGTTGTGGAATTTTCTGTCTTGCCTGTGTTCTTGCTGGTGTTTTTGTGGAATATTGCTGACGCACTATTGTAATTGTCTTATAATAAAAATTAGCTTTGTCATAATTATCTTCATCCTGCGATCCTTACCAGAGCAAGCAGCTGGAAGATGGATGGATGGATGGATGGATGGATGGATGGATTCTCAACCTCAACCTTCTGTGTCTCATTTCAGGCTGTAGGGGAACCACCACTCTTTCTGGCAGCCTCTGTTTTTTACGCCATTAAGGATGCCATCACTGCCGCTAGGGCAGAGTCAGGACTCAACGGCCCTTTTCGACTGGATAGTCCTGCCAGTGCAGAAAGGATACGAGTTGCCTGTGAAGACAAGTTCATCAAAATGGTATGTCATCGTGCGTATATTTATTACACAGTTCCATATTTAGCAGCATAATTAACATAGCACAGTCAACATAATATTATTGCTTAATATCGTTCTCATTGTTGCAGACAATGCAGATGGTTTGTAAAAAAATTTCATACATTACACTTTTACGCTTTGTCCATTTCTGTAACTGGAAGGTAACGTAAGTAATACAGGCTAAAACAACAATTCCTCTGTTGATTACTGAATTCAATTAATCATTAAATTATACAGGTGCAGACACAGATTACTTACCCATGTTCTTAATCATTATGTTACTTGCCGACCTCCTTATACCTTCTGGTGTATGTTGAGCATTCCAGATAAATTCAGTGTCAAAGATTAAAAACTCCCGTTATCAATGGAAAAAATATATTTCATTTGTCATTTTTTCATAGTTGCTTAGATGTGCATTACTCGATTTACACAGAATTATACAAAACTTGTTTGAATGTTTTGCTTTTCATTGTGAAGATTGTAATGCTGAAGGTAAAACGAGTTCAAGATGTAATGATGTCTGTTTTAGTGTCCCCCTCCAGAAGCAGGGACTTTCCGTCCATGGGCGGTGCAGGTGTGAAGACCAGATATGAAGAAGTCCAGCTCGGTCTCAGCCAACATACAATGTCAGCTTGGCTATAACTGGTGTTGTAACAGCACTAAATGCATTATGGAAAAAAAAGAAAACATGCTGCATCATAACAATCAAATTAATAATTTTCTAACATAATTACGGAAGAATTTAATGTTTATTTTTAACCTACATATGTTGAAGAACTGACTGGTAATCGATCATTTGAATGATTGAAATGCTCCATCCATCCTCAACTGACTTAACCTGTCAGATGGCATGGGGGGCTAGAGCTAATCCCAGGATGCACGGGGCAGGGGACACCATGGATGAGACGCCACTCCGTCGCAGGGTTCAAACACATTTGCACATACTGTGGGCAATTTATAGATGCGAATTAATCGACTGTATAACTGCAAAAATACTATAGAACAAGAATAAAATGACAGTTGGGTCTTCTTACTGTAACCTTTATTTCACTGAAATCAATAAATTCACTGTCGCAGTGTTTCCCAACATGGTACTTGGGGATTATGTGAAGGTACACTGGCATCCATACTGAACATTCTCATCATCTTTTAACAATATGTTAAACTATTAGTCTGTGAAACTCCATCAGAGTAACAAACTGTTAAGTATCCATCCATCCATCCATCCATCCATCCATTTTCCAAACCGCTTATCCTACTGAGTCACGGGGGGTCCGGAGCCCATCCCGGAGGCAATGGGCACAAGGCAGGGAACAACCCAGGATGGGGGGCCAGCCCATCACAGGGCACATTCACACCCCATTCACTCACGCATGCATGCACACCTACGGGCAATTTAGCAAGTCCAATTAGCCTCAGCATGTTTTTGGACTGTGGGGGGAAACCGGAGTA
>JAODJX010001137.1:0-24400 GCA_026776945.1 Isichthys henryi
GACCCAGGCGGAGACTCGAACCCGGGTCCCAGAGGTGTGAGGCAATAGTGCTAACCACTGCACCACCATGCCGCCCCTGACCCTGGACATACATTTCATAATTTGAGAGAAAAATGAAAATATACAGATTACAAAAATCATTGTTCCGTATGGATATGTTAAATCCAAACCTGTGTATGCATTGTGAAGTACGGAATGGACGGTTATTATAAACATTACTCTTTCTACTCTTTCCACTGACATAGCTCTATGACAGCTGTAGTGAATTTTAGCAACCATCTATGCAACATTCATATAAATGAGCCGAAAAACAGATGTTAAATATTCTAAGTGATGTTACAATCCCATGGCTATTGATGATAATTAAAGGTATTAGGGCATTTATTGTCATGTGATCATTTTTATTATTAACGCTTGATATGTTCTTTATTATTTGTATGAAGCACCTGCTGTCTTTATGAAAAGTACACAGTAAGAACTATGAAAACAAAATGAATCATAAGGTTGCAAAAAAATCTCATATATACTACAAGCTTTACTCTTTCATGTCTATTCATTCATTCAAAAGAGTGGCTTTGAAACTGAATATTTATCTTCCATGCCCTCTGCTTTTCACCAGCATTGTCTGGACAGGGATTCACTGAATGGTGAGCATATCCATGGAAGTTCAAAAGTTCCACGCTGTACACACCCTCAGCAGAACAGAACAAAACCACAAAGGCAGGATCAAGACTATAATGCACACCTGCCTCACTTTTGAAATGCTACCAATGTCAAATATAGAAATGAGAAGGTGATGCAACGCATAAAAAAAATGCAGGGGATCTGTTCTGCGGTCTGCCGAGGAAGCCTTCATACTTCAACTGCAGATTTGTATGTCTGGTAGACTACGATGGACTGGCATCAGTACATAATTATTTATAGCAAATGAAACACTCCTACTATTTATTTATTGATAGATGCTATCACAAATCATAGGGGGATGTAATTTAATTGATGGTCTACGTGGCTACAGCCACCCATCGACTTATGTGCTACCGAGTAATGTCCAGTTGTACTTACATTCAAGGTCCCATAGGAGACTTAATAAAAGTAAACAAGAGACATCTTAAGCAGACATATTGGACGTTACTGGACGTATTTAACCGCATCTGTGGCTTGTGGCAAGAACCACAACTAACCAACAGCACTGCCATGACAGAGGCTTCATTAAATGTGTGTGATATTGTATCTTATATTTGACCTATACCCTATAATGATCAAGATATGTCCAGATTGCCTTATGTCCCCACCTCTGGGATGAAACCTGGATGTAAGTTGATGGATACCTGTATTACAGACACTCCTCACTGATATTTTAAGCATAATGCACTGGAAGTGGGTTTGGGTCAACCATCTTTAGATATTGTCTTAATGTCACTTTTCTACCATCTATAACATCTTTGGCATATCTACAATTGTCCATACAGTAGTGTACTTCATACTGTAATAAACAAAGGAAATTAGCTCTAATATACATTACTGAGGTTTGACTACTGTAAATACAGCTAATCGTTTCTATTTATTCTGAATAAAGAAAGGGACTAAAAGAAACTCCAATCTGATAACTGTTTTAATTTGCATAACGTGCATTACATGTTACAGTAAATAAAAATGCGTACATAAAAATATGCAGTCCTGGAGACTGCGAATGCTACTGTAGTGAATACAGACCGACTGCGGGATCGAGACTAAGAAAGGATGCCGCAAGATGAGACACTTGACACGCTGATGTTTCTACAATCTACGTCCTCATACAGTGTACAAACCCAAATGGGCAGAGAGTCAGTGGTCATTAAACAGGTAGGTTGTTAAATGAGGAGTGTCTGTATTACGTTTCACCCAAGCTACCCCCAAAAAAAAATAAAAATTAAAACCTCCTGAAGCACAGATGCAATCAAAAGAAAGTTGCAATAATGATGATAACTGGCAAAATGCAGACCACCATAAAAAGCAGCAGTCAGTGATAACCGCACACGTTGGCCGTCGCATATCCATTCGGATGATGATCCGACATGATCATCCACCCACTCCTCACCCCTAAGTGATGAACTGTCAAGTACAAAATTCCCCATCAATCCTTTCCATTTGCAACCCGGGCATTTATCTACACAGATGAAAGCTCTGCCATTAGCTAGCTGACAGCATCAGAGAGGAGCTTTGATGTCTTTTAGATTTTTTTTTTTTTTTTTTTTACAGAGGATGAACTTTCAGTAGTCAGAGATTGCGCTTACTTTTCATTCTTCTTTTTGTGATGAACATCCGAAAGCCCAAAAGCTCCCCTAGCCTACTTCTACATATAGTCCAGTATATCCAGACAGTATTCCTGCCTTGGGATTCCATCTTTGTGGTCGCATGTACATTATGCAATACCGAAAGTCCCTTTGGTATCATAATTGACACTAGATGGGCACTCTTACTATTGCATCATGTAATCTCTGGATACATCCTTTCTGTTGCGTGAAACATCAGCCTAGAAAAGGTCTGGCGAACAAAATGATACTATGCAGCATTTTATTGCCCTGCCATATCGATTTACTGTAGTCTGAAACTTTTTGTTTCAAGGAGGACATATATTTAAAAAAAATACAAAGATGAGCTGTGTGGGCATGCATCATGCAAGCAGAAGGTGAGATACCATTGCAGACTTTGGCTGCAATTCAGGAGACAAGAGGATAATAAGCCAAAATGTTTTGTTGAAATGCGTATATCTCAGATGTCAGTTAGCTGATAGTGTTAAATTCCACTTCCAAAGAATCAAATTCCGTTATGATCATTGGTCCCCTCAAGCTTTATTCTTTCTTTATAAGAATTTGATAATTGTGAAAAGGACTCACAGAGTTAATGTCAGATAATGTGGGATGTGCATGGGCTGTAACCTTAATTCTTATGGGTAAAAGTCACAACTATAGCACAGATAGTTGTAATCACAATCTCTGATCATTCCTATACAAATTCTTCAAAAAACACTTCAGAAAAAGTACATTTTAAGTATGAAGAGCATGTTGCCAAAGCCATAATCAATCTCAGATGTAAGAGACTGCAACAAAAATTACACTGTTAATTGCATTCAGTGTCTCCAGGCGGTCTATTTAAAGCAAATCAAAGAAATCAGTGTATCGGGTTCTGGCGGAGTAACAGGAGAGAAACTTCATTATTTAACAATCGAGCATGAGAGCCATAAATTAACAGCTTTAGCTGAACAGCTCATAACTCATAATACAAGTTATAACACTGGCATTCTTCTGGACAGATAATCACATGAAAGGATTTTCCCCTCACAGCTTTACAGTGCGCTGATCTCCGACTCGGCGACAGTAATACCCAGGGCATTCGCAAGAGACCAAGCGAGACTGAAGTGCCAGTGGGAGGACAACCATGCTGTTACAACAGGCCCCAATTCAGCAGTCTCAGTGCAGCAGCCTGATTGGCTAGTTTCATGGGAGAATCAAAAGGACACAGGGCATGGTAGGACTCATTAGCTTATGCATGCCAGACATTCACTTTTCCAGCCAGCCACTGCTGCCATTATACTGCCTATTCTTGGTTTAGTATTTGTATTATATTATTATTAAATCCTTATTTTTAATTTTCATTTTACATGTGTTCATTTTACATTTTCTATCATGTGGAAGTGCAGACGTGACTCACGGCAGTTCTCCTCGTCGGAGCCGTCCTTGCAGTCCGTGTCGCCATCACAGTACCAGTGCTCGGCAATACAGCTGCCGTCAGTACAACGAAACTCTTTGTCGGAACATTTCCTCATGTCTGGAACAAAGTGGAGAAAAGCAGATATTCGGGGTGGTCAGTTCATCCCAGCCACCACTTCCTATGATCAGTCTGCTCCCAGAAGACACTTTGGCACCTATTTAACATACTGGAATCCCTCTGATGTTGCCCTTGTCGTCTGGCACAGAGAGTTAGACAGTGCAGGCATCATCTGTGCTATGTCAATGGGGTGTTTAGCTGGAAATTTCTCATCAGATGATATATGCTGTCATGAGATTCTCATGTGAGTATGCAACTTCTTTATTAAAAATATTTTTTCCTCAAAATAATCGAATTCAGAGACTTCTGCAAAACTTTCCTGTTCAGCAATTAATACTACAATGTATTTTTTAGGGCAGCAAAAACATTCTTTTGGTAATTGATTAATCATTTGATCAGGTGATCAAATAATCAATTAGTTGCGCAAAAACACAGGGTTTTAAGAAAAGTGCAAATGCTTTATTTAAAAAACATCAAGAGGTATTTTTAAGTCAGTGTACAGAATCTCTATTTAAAGTGACAAAGTGGCATCGAAACAAAGATCCGCTGTCTCTGCCATATTTAACTTGCTAATGATTGTACTTTATAACAAATGCAGTGTGTGCACAGCCATGCACAGACTATTATGGTAGCACACAGAAAAAGAGAAGTATGAACTCCATTTAACACACCAATGGTAACGCAGCAAGGTGGTGATGTTATTATACACAATTTTTGCAAACACAAAAATGCAACTAATCGATTACGAAAATTGTTGTCAACTATTTTTATTACCTATTATTAGCAACATTATTGATTATATGTTGCAGCTCTAGTATTTTATGTGGAAAAACAATATATAAATTAACTGGCCCCACTTAGGTAAAGATGTGGTTTTCCCCTGCATTTCGAGCTTAGTAAAAGCTCCGCTAGACTTCCTGCAAATCATCCAAATTAGCAAAGACCCCATTAGCAAATGGAGGCAGGAGCATTTAACCTTGGGAGTAATCTAAAAAGGGCCTGTGTGGCCTCCGAAGAAATCATAAAAGGGGCTTAAGAGCAATGGCACTGAACCAGCACAGAGAATTTTATAGCAGAGCCTGAATGTCCCCTCTACTAATGGAATACCCTGAAGCAGCTGGCCCACCTGCTCTACTTGCTCGTGGTCTGGAGTAATCACATGGGAGTCACCACTGAAACTAAACGTGTAGCTTAAGCAGGAATGGTAGGATTCTGGCTCAACACAAGGCCAGGCCATATTCTTCAGTGTAAGAAAAAAAAAATGTTTTTTTGAGAGGGTCATGACACTTCCAAGGTTTCTCTCTATGCAGTGGGAGTGGAAGTAATAATTTAAGGTCAACAATCAAGACACTGTGCCAAGCTAGTTAGAGAAAACAGATCTAAAACAGGCAAGTGGGAGTGGCATCAAACAATGGCTGATAAAAAAAAGACCTTACGGACCAATGGCTGTCAGCCAAAAGAAACAAAAGATACTGTGTAGCATGAAGGATACAGCCAAAGAAAAATTTGGAATCAAACATGTCAATGAACATTGATTTTCACTTTGTCTATTATTATGATCTTAGTTGGAGTAGAATAAAACACACAAGCAAACATGGTAAAGAAACATAACAGATGTCTTGAAGGTGTCAGTCTCCCAATATCTGGAACATCTCTATTAGGAAGAAAGGCATTTACCCTATTAACCTCATGTTTCAGCTCACACCATGGTCAGATGGCCAACCTTGTTTGGACAAAATGTTAAAGAACGCTATGGGAAGCCTTGAATCAATTTCCAGTGGGACTCTTAAATGCCACTACTAGTTACAGACTCAGATGTGGCCTTGACAGCAGATGTTTTGATCTTCAGTGAAGAATGAAAATTGTACAGTGAGACAGAACAAGACTGCGTTTGTCCAGATAGACAATGTAAAAAAACTTACCGCACTGCTCATCACTGTTGTCTCCGCAGTCGTTGTCGCCGTCACAGTGCCAAAGGCTGCGAATGCAGTAGCCATTCTGACAGTGGAACTCATCCTCCTCACACTCCCTGGGCGCTGTGCAAAGGGAGAGGGAGCCAACACCAAACCACAGATCGGCAATCAATTATTGCTCTCAAAAGCAAAAAAAGTAGAGAAGTAAGTGGACAGAACAATAAATAAGGCTCTGGAGGGAGTGCTTTGGGCAGACTGGTGATAGCAGCAGCGAGCTGATGACCTTGCCCTTGTATATCATTGAGGACACATAATGGCTTTAAAGAATTTACTGACGAACTGTTTTGATGGTGTCTGAAGGAATTTCAATTATGATGTCATTTATATATCAGAAGGCACATGTGAGCTTTTACAGATCCCATTAATGCCTTGACAGATGCCACTTTTTGAGCAGAAAATAATGTGGTGCTGAAAGCAAAGTGTTGTGAGCAAAAATAAATAATACGGTGGCATCCACTCTTAGGCTGTAATCAATATCTTACAAGGCTAGTACTTCAACTGAAACACGATGCTTTTTAAACCAAACAGAAATAAAATTACTGAAAGTGGGCTGTCATTAAATATTTACTCTCTCTTCATTCCACTCAAAAAGCATCTTCAATCACATACTTTATATGAAAGCATATTTCAAAATCATGTACTATCAATCCCAGAAAAATCTACAGAAAATTAAACTTCTTGGCAATGCAGTTCTGTTGATAAAATATTTCTATCACTATATACTGTAATATGTTATCTAATCAGGAGCTGTGATGCTTTATTAAAGGGATCATTTTCTCCACTCAAAATTATGACAAAGCTCCCCAGAGCCACTGGATATATTTAATTTTACCTCAGCTGCACTTCATAATAAAATTTCCACGTCTGTTTCTCCAATCAGAGGCAAGTGACACCAAATTTATGTGCTTCACTCTGGTGCATGGCTGTCACAGTATGCTAGGTGCCCGCTGACTCTGTAATGTACTGAACAAAGCCGAACTCCGACACAACATTTAGAGACTGATGTGTTCTGACTCAGCGAGTGCCATGCTTGTACATCTGCATACATAATACATTCAAGGCTGCACTGCATTTTTCCACATTTTACCCATGTAATCCCTATAAGAAGAAATACCAAACTGTAGCCCAGCAGAATATCAGTCACGAGAGCAAACTCTGATGAAAGATCACATGAAGCGATTAGTCTGCAGGGTACATTACGCCTGAAAGTACTGTAAGTGATGGCTATTAAGAGATTTCTTTTTATTTAATGTGCAAGTAAACAAAAGCAGAAAACTGCATCTCACACAATGCTAGGATAAATAAAACCCTTTGAAACACTGAGACAAGCACAACAATGCACTCATACATAGTTTATGTCTCTACATAACCTAATTTACATCATTTGAATAACTGCTCGCAAGGAATGTTTTAAATCCCATTCTCCTATTTCCTGATGTATACAAACCAAATATTTACAGTTGTTTCCTGCCCTTTAAATTATAGAAAAAATGGACAAGAATTATTAAAGAGAGGGGAAAAGGTTACAAGGCATAAAAATTAAATATTTACCGCAGGCTCACACCAGGCAGACCTCGCTGTAAGTAACATTTCTGTGTCAGGACCTTAAAATATGGGTCACACATGCCATTGCAGCTTGGCCCCCATCATGCTGACAAACACGGCAGCTATGAATTAGCACCAAATCCAGAGGGACTAAAGCAAGAAAGCATCTGATACACAGGCACACCAGACTAATGAGAAACGAATTTGGACCCCCCCATGGAGACCTCCCTTATGAACATACACAATAAGGTTTTAGAGGAAGCAGACATGTACCAAGAAGACTCTCTACTTAATAGTATCTTCACAAATATTTAATATAACCTGGTTACACACCTGTCGGACAAATAAGGAGGAGAAAAGGATACATTGCCAGAACATAATATACAGTATATGTGTACATGCATTCACACGTCGTATGTTTTGAGTCAGCTGTACATTCATTCTTACGGTGGCTGGGTGCCTGGAGATGTACTACCTCCTGCAATGGTCATTCAGCTGTCCCTGCATGCATAGTAAAAAAGAGGGCTTCCCCACTGGCTAAGAAGCCTTTTTGGTTGCCAAAATCATTATTTACACGCGCAGTAATTAAAAACAAAATAGATGGAGGAGTATGGTGAATAAAGTGCAAAGCAGATCTAGCTCCTCAGCTACAGCAGTGAATTGACGGTGTGCAGTAACACCATGACACTGTCTGCTTATACGCTGGGGAAAGATAAAGCCAATAATATGGCCCTGTATACCGAGTGCTACCTCTGCAAGCCTTCTGTAAGGCCAGCTGGGTTCTATTTTGGTCACAAACACTTGTTGAGCTTTCCTCAGGCAAGGGAGGAAGTCTGTAAACAGAGAGACAAAGGTTGTGTCCGAAATTCCCACATATCAGGTGCCTTACTTCAGGTCCCTAATCTCATGCAGGAAGTTGTGCAAGAAGCCCCAAATGAAAGAGTAACCACCCTTGAGTATACTGGTGCCATATGCAGTTCCCATAGGGAGGGGGAGGGGGCACTTACGGCAGTCGTGCTCATCAGAGTCGTCCTCGCAGTCGTTGTCCC
The DNA here is from genome assembly GCA_026776945.1 of Isichthys henryi. Taxonomy (NCBI): domain Eukaryota; kingdom Metazoa; phylum Chordata; class Actinopteri; order Osteoglossiformes; family Mormyridae; genus Isichthys; species Isichthys henryi. Next base: position 8,375 of record JAODJX010001137.1, read on the forward strand.
CATCGCACACCCAAGAGCGGCGGATGCACTTGCCATTGTCACAGTGGAAGTCCAGTGGTGAGCAGGTGGGCAGCACTGGGAGGACAGAGACACAGGGAGCGTCACCAACAGACCCTGGTCACATATATACATGCGGCATGAAAAATGCATGGTGTGCCATATCGCATGGACCAGCGCATCACAGCAATGGGCATGCATTAGCTCGATCAATACAGTGCCTCTTTTACAGCAGAAATGTGTCAGGGGTACTAATGCTCTGGCCTCAGTCTTCAGGGAAATGACAGCCAAAACAAACCGTGCTGCCGCTTTGCATGAAGTGCCTCTGAAATATATCGCACAAGAATTTTAGCAACCTAAAAACCCAACGAGCAAGAGAAGAGGGACAATCAACACAGAATACAAAGAAACAGAAGATACGGGAAAATGGGACAGAATAATCAAGATGCAGCAACAACAGAGGCTGGCATTACCAGGGAATAATGCAGCTCCACATTATTACTAGGCTGTTTCCATGGCAATATGAATGCAAGGATCGAAGTTTCCACTCTATCCACTGGGTGACCATCAGGGTGTTTTTGATAATGGGGCTGGCTTCCTTCTTACCCAGTGATGCTTAGAGTGGAAGCCCTTCAGCCTGAAGCCAATGTCTGTGGCGTCATCATATTTGTTGAGCCAGCATTGGACTGATAGTCATGTAAGCCTCGCTTTCTTTAATAAGAAAGGAGTTGTATTATGAAAATAAAAAAAAAAACATCTGTTTTGCTTCTGTGCAAGGTCACTGACTTACAACATGACAACTTCTATGCATTATGCATTATGAAGGTGCACTGAATGTTCTACAAATGCACAATGAATGCATTATGAAGGTGCACTTAATGTTCTATAAATGCATAATGAATGCATTATGAAGGTGCAGTTAATATAAAGTGTTACCAAATAAACTAAGGCTTGCATGTGCAGCTTTTTAGCGTGGTTGTCCCTTTTAATAATCTCCGCTCTGGCAGTGGTGAACTGAGCTCACTATGGTACCGGTGGACATGCTGAAGCATATTTGTTGTGCTATTTGTGTATGTTATGAATCTTCTACAATGTTTGCACGCAGTTTTTGTCGTCTGTGCTTTTCTCGTCGTTTTCGTTTGTGATTATCGGAAAGCTAAAATACTGCCACACAGCCGATTTAAGATTGGGTGGTGCGTCATCAAATTCGCTCGCCAGTTAGGCAGAAACTAACGTACGATGTTGACGTGAATACGCAGTGACATTTGACGTTGAACTGACGTTATGAAATCAAGTGTAATATTACACCAGTTTTTCTGTTAAGTAAAGTACCGTGAAGTACTCTTAAAGTAGCGATTCGTTTTCCATATCAGCTCGTTTAAATCGTCATACATTTACTTCGATTTTTAACAGATTCATCGTTACATGCCTAGAAAGCACACATCATGGCACTTCACAGCTGCTTCCTTCGTAAGTTCCAGGGTGCTTTTATTAAATTCAATTAAACATTGCTTGTAAAAGTGTGATACACTAAGCACATTTGTCACAGCCGAAAAAAGGAAATGAAAACTCTCAGAAGGTCAGTAACAAGAAATGTGAAATGGATCACCCTGAGACATTCAAAGAATGTGTTCAAGTAGTCACTGTGCAAGTGCTTCTACTGTTGTGGCCTTTGGTTGCAGCACATAGAGAATACACAAGAGAATAAAAGCAGGCACTCGCTGACAGACATCAACACATACTAAACACACATGGTACTTCACCATATCAGATGCACCTACAAAGACAGTGGTGCTTAGGCAATGCCTCCTGGAGCTCTTTTGATGTGCATTTTTTTATCAGCTGATGACAGTTGTGATTATCCGTTTGCCACACTGAGGAATGCAAAACTGCCAGTCCCACGCCATATATACTGGAGCGGAGATGCTGCCTCAGCTTAAGCTTCTAGTGTTATCTTCCTGGGCATACCTCAGACTTCTCTATGGTCCATCAACACTTCTGCAGCTGAATCTAAATTCAGCTATTACTGGACTGTTGAAGTCACTAAGCATTTTGAAATTACATCCTGCGGAAGCATGCGACTGGAATCATGTGGCTGGAAGTAATGACCAATCAGAGTTCAAAGTGTGCATCTGTTCAAGCATTTTAAAGCTGAATTTTATAACTAGCTACCTTAGTAAAACCAGTTTCCAGGAAGAAGCCATCTTCAAAAGACACGCTTGCATTCCTCAGGAAAGATAAGACGAGCATAAAAAGCAGCATACACAGAATGACTTTGTACTCCGCAAATCACGCCCGACTTTCACAGAAAAACTGCTTGAAGCTCCGGAACATCAATCCCCCAGAAGTGCAGTAACACATTTGCAGCTCCCTTATCGTTCTCTTGCCTCTTTTTCAGTTATTAACACTGACGACAAGCCAGGTTTGGGTCATCAGGTTTTTATTTTTTTTCCCCCTCTTTCGAGTCTAAGCTCTACATGAAACATAATTGTACTAACAGATCAGCTTATCACTGAATATGGGCAGCTTATCACTGAAGCATAAAGTGGCTGGAAATGTCTAAAAAATCTATGTACTGCTGAGATGTGAGAATAATGTTGTGTGAAGGAAAGATAGGCTAAATGCTGAGGGCTCGATCTACTGTGATTAAATTCCGGTTCAACAGAAATATTGCCCTGGACCTATATTCAGCCATCACAGGAGAGGCATGTCAAAACACATTCAGGTACATGAAACCCATAAAATGGTATCATTCAGAACCGTAAAATAGCATGCAGAAACAGAATGGATGTACTTTATCACACTGTTCGTTACAGATAGGTAACCAGTCTGCAGCCACTTATCTAGCAGGCACACGCTATGTGAACCATTGCTTCTGATGACTGACCAATTACTTGAATTACAACAAGTGAAAACTAACACAATAACGGTTCCAGTTTGTGTTGCACTTTCCTAATACAGTTACAGATTCTTGTTCTTTCTTGTATGTGAAGGTGAATGACACCTCTTGATGTTTCTTAAAATAGTCGACATGACTGATTCAATCTTTCAGAGTTCATTGCATTGACCTAGAAAGCACACAACTGCTCTAACAGGTCACGTCGGCCCAAGTCTGGATAACTGAAGCGACAGCGGTAACAGCCAGATCCTTGGCAGAGCTGCAGCTGACCTCATGCTTCCTAATACCTTCACTTTGGAGTCCATGGAAATAGTGCCTTGGCTTGTCAAGTTTCTCCTGGTTCACGTTGCTTTCTAGCACAAATGTGATGATTGTGATGCTCCAATTGTAAGCTGGTCAATGGTTTGAGGGGCATGGATACCTCATGACAGGGCGAGTCGGATAATGAGCTTTTTTCCTTGTCACTTGTAAATTATTAGCAATCTGAATTCTGTTTTTTAACCAAAAAATGCACCTCGATTCCAATAAATCATGCTGGAGCTCGCTAAGTAGCCTGACGCTGGTTCTTCCTTCTGTACTCATGTCAAAAGGGCAGCTTGTTTTTTTTGTTTTTTTGTTAAACCCTTCCGCACACAGGATCACGACTTCCTCCACAGCTGGGCCACAAAATATTTAGTCAGAAAGCCAATTCTGCGAGGTTCAAAATATTTGTCAACAAGCTTTCTCCAGCATTTCCTGTAATTTGCTCTAAACTGAATGCTCATCACGGATATAACACAAAATAATAATGGTATAATTTACAGGATAACACTGTTGAACTACTGTATCGTATATACAATAAAAAAATTGGTGGGAGAGATCTGCTAGGTCTAATTTTCACTACAACAAAGTCGCAGGGTGCTCACTGCAGGAGACAGACACTTGAGTCAGCGGCTGCTCAAACCCACTTTTTACACAACCTCAGCTTGGAAGGCTATGTGCAGATATGGGCAAGGGTTCCCTATCAGCCACTGAAAAGCACATCAAATATGTGGGTTTCTATAAAAGAAAATATAGACAAATTCTCCAAGTTAAAGAATGAGTCATTTTCCCAAGGCTTATCACAGTCGCACACAAAGTAATATACAAAAAGCAAAATATGGAGGCATGTAAAATTGGTGCAATATGAAAAGTCAGGATAAAAATATCCACTAAGCTCTTCATGGTTAAATTTGGCTGGCATTAAGGCTTTATGAGATATGTGCAGTGCTTAGGGGGGTAGCCATGCTGCACCACACCAAGGGCTGAGGATTCAAATCCAACATCAGTTCCTCCTGTGCAGCCTGCAAACCCCATTTATGTGTGCAAAAAGGCTTCCCTCTGCATTCTAGTTCTCCAACATAATGCAAGAACAGTCTAAGCGTAAAAACAAATTCATGTGTCATCATCGTAAATGACAGTTGTCTCTCAACTGACAAGCTGCACAGGTTTAAAAAAAAGACACATTTTGCATCAAAAAATTGCAACTTCCTCAAGAGTTTCAGTGTGTTTTCCAAAACCTGCAAATGGCAACAACCTTTTTCTAGGAATTAGAGAAGGTTTGCGGCACTGGCCTACTGAGACCTGATTTTGTGAAATGGATCAGACTGTACCCACACATATGCTCTCTGCCCAGTGCCCACTGAGTCTAGCTCTGCAGCAAGGCCTATAACTCATGCGGAAGGAGGTGTCAGGGAAAGGAAACCTTAATGAGCCCAGAGCAGCGGCCTGCTTCTCGTCAGACGTTTGTCCAACACACACTGCTGAGTCCACTGTGGAGGCCTGACCGCAAGTACCAATGGTGACAACAGACACTGTTAATTTTCAAACACCCTCTAAGCCTTCTGAACAAAAAGCGCTGACCCACAGAGCAGAACCGTGACCAGTTTATCGCTAAAGAGGTTCATTTCTCACAGGCTGCTTGTGGCACGCAAAACGTCAGAAAGCGTTTTACGAAGGGCTTCATATTACCTCAAATTCAGAAATGCACACCACCAGGAAGAATAACCTGGGATAATTGGAAAAATATGCAGCTTCTCTCTGAATTCCCCCAAAGTTGAAAATGGCCATACCGAAATTTACTTCAAAACATGTAAATTACCTAAGCTTTCTGCATTCTAAAGAACTCGCAAGTTCGGACCTATTTATTATAACACTGACTTCTTACTCCTTAGTGGAATAATGGAGAGATGGCCTTTGAATTTTGCACAAAGTAGCCCGATCATGAGATTTTGATCTGTTCACCTTATAGTGCTGTTATCAGCCACCTCGTTTCACAGCAGATTTCGACTGCTTAGCGTACAACGCATCCAAAATAGAAAACCTTGTAAAAATAAACATATATTTCTAAGAAAAACTAAATGAGTTTTGTGAATCCATGTTACTGAAAACACGACCCCGCTCCAACTGCAATGATGTTTATCGTAGTTACCCAAAAATGCATTCATTTTCAAAATCTCTAAAAGAACATTTATCTTAAATAATATAATCTGTGTTGCTGGGTCCTGGCCACTTCAAAATGAATTCATCTCCAGCTATATTCTCTTGTTAATCGCGTCTTTCCCTTGGACATTTGTCCTCCAGTTACACAGTTAGAAAAGTAAATATAAATTTAGAGAGGAGGAGGTGTCCTTTTTGGTTTGCGGCGCTGTACAAGTTTATCATGGTATATTGCCAAGAAGTCAGAAGCAGTAGGAAGGATTATGCAAATTGCTGAAGGAAAGTGAGAATTAAACTGGCTGACAAAACTCCCTCAAACAAAAGTGCTCGGGACTGCATCTTTTAGTTTCTTCATTGCATTATCAGGAAAATGCCCCTGCCCTGAGGTGAGGGACACATATACAGGGGGGGGGAAATAGTGGTATACAGTTTTTGTTTTACAAAGTAAAAATTTTATTTTACAAAGTTATTTTTAAAAGTAGGTACACAGTTTTTATTTTACAGTATTGTCTATGGGTGTCATGTCAGATGAACATGGTGGCCAGCCAATACTGCCACGTCATCCGATTCGATGCTGTGGAAAGGTATTGTGAAGGTAGCTCCGTACTATGAAAGCAAAACGAGGATTTTGTTCTTTTTTTTTTTTTTTTTACATATTCTGAGAATGATAGCATGGAATCTGAATGAAGAACTTCACTTTGTAAAACAGAACCATTACTTTGTAAAATAAGAACTATATACCACCCTGTCCCATTGCCTCCGGGATAGGCTCCGGACCCCCCGCGACCTACTAGGAACGGCGGTTTGGAAAATGGATGGATGGATACCACCCTGTGTTTATAATCTGCTTTTTGGGGGATGCTCTCAGGTCACATTGCATCCAGGCACCTTGGTGGGTAGTGGGTGCATTTTGATTGGCTGGGCCCTATAAAATGCACTCTCCTATAATCCTCGCAATCTGACTTTCAGTCAGGCAACCCTCCCTGACCCCTGACCCTGAAGAAGCAGCGGCAGCTGTACTGCTCCCAGGTTTCATCTGCACCAACGGAAGGGTGCCTCCACTTTCCAGCTGAAAGACCTACTTCAATTCATCTTCATAAATGCCCCCCCCCCACCTAAACACAACACCATCACACCTCCCCAACACTAAAGCAGCTACAACGATTGAGCCTTTCAACTCGGCAGGGGGTCTCCACGGTAGATAATGGCACTGTCATGCTGGTCTCCATCCAGGCTCCTGAAGAGAGAGCTCAGAGTGATGAGGAGATGGGCAGAGCCTGGAACTCGGAGCGTGGCGAATGGCTCAGGCTTACCCATCCAGCCACTCTGCAGGAGCAGCGAATTTCATTTCACTCTCATGGCTCGCTGACACTCCAGGCCTCTGTGGCTTCACAGGAGGGAGCCACAGAAACATGACCAGCGGGTAGGTACCAGCTGAACATCAGGCCATATTCTCCCAGGGTTTACAGTATCTATTCACTGTTATATCACTTAACTGCTACTGAAATCCCACCAAATTACCAAGTAATTAAAAGTTTAAAAGTCAAGATTTTCAGGTGAAATGATGGTTTTACCTCTCAAGTCTTAAATGTTATCACTACTAAACTAGTAAACATCAGCCTGAAATTAAAAACCAGAGGTAGATATCTTTAACATAAATGACATTTACAGTATGTGGAAAATATAATTCATGAAGGAAAAGCTGATTAATAGTGATGGTACTCAACGTTCTTTATTTCTTGGTAAAATTTAATCTCCACTATTATTTATGCCCTTGAAAATGTAAACTAGGTCAGCATCTACTTTGTAGCTTCAATTTAAATTGACCCAGTGAGTTTTATAAAGTATACAATCTGTGAGACTGTATTCTGCACACGTAGAGAAATCTGTTGGAAATAGTTCAGTCAAACTGTTGTGTGTGATTTATGAACAGCTATTCTTCCTGCTGTCAATAAAACTGACTGCGGTAAAGGTCTTTGTGTTTTTGAAGGTATACATACAGAGGAGGAGCCATGATAGGCTGAAAACACAGGTTTTGATCTGCCAGGTGAAGGGCTGCTACATAATCTTTCCCCTCCGGATTCGGCTGCTGTAGTTATTCCAGGTCCTGGGGGAGCACAGCGCCAGCAAGACGCAACGGCTGCTTTTTGTTCCCTGTGGCATATTTCCAGCTCCACAAACCTCCATTGTTTGCCAAGTATCTGGTTTCCTGGAGCGGCAGCGAGATGTGCTGTGCCGTGGTGTCACGAGCAGAGGCCGCCCCGCAGGTCTGCCCCTGCTGGACCACACTGCCAGCGAAACCAGATCCTCACCTTAGCAAAACACATTGAAACTGCTGTGTTTGCATGGAATTCCGAAACCTAATTCAATTATGAGCTTGCTTCAAATACAAATACCACTAAACCCTATTTTTCCCCCAACTGCTCCCCACATTCTCAGAATACGCACAACTTAACAGAAACTGCTGTCTTTTCAAATAGCTAAATTGTTACACAATTCCCAGTTTACCCAAAGCGGGTATTTACCACATGTGGTAAATATCAGTTACCAACAAGAAAAGGTCTTAGGAACCCTGAGTTGAGTGTAGCTCATTTATTGATATACTGAAATATTGGTAAAGTTTAAATATCGGCCAAGATTGACATATCGATACCATTATCTTCATTTTTAATGAATATCGGCTAATATCAATATGTTAAACAATTTATTGTGCACTCCCGAGACTAATGTTACTTTTTCCTTAGCAAGTGAAGCTAACTAACTAACTACCTTGGATTCTTGTCCATTGCAACTGTAGCTAGCAGAAAATTTTGCTCCACAAAAGGGAGGCATTTCCCAAAAGCAAAGACTGTCTTAACCATTAGAGAGAGCATTCTGCCCTACACAACAGGGGCGGGTCCCAAAATCATCCTGGCACAAAGATCATCGGGTAGCGCTTCCATTATGAATATTAATAAATCAGTTCTGATGTTTTCATATCAATGCACTGCACCACCACCTGATTAATCAATTCATCACAATACATTGACGCATCCTTAAACCAGTATTGGACATGCTTTTCCAGCATTTTTAGATGTGCTGGTTTGTAGTGTTTCCATACAGTCCATTTACCATCAACTTTAAAGGCTTGTGTTGAATAGTGAGAGACAGTTGTGAAAAATGTTTAATCAAATCAAATCAAAAAACTTTATTGTACCCAAGGGGCAATTTGAGGCACGTAGAGCAGTGTTACACAGACACATGTTTTGATATTAAGATTTTCTTCCATTTTAAAGGAATTCTTAAATATTACTGGAACACACTGATTAATGCAGTAACATCATAGTGTTAAACACAGTATTTAGCTTGTAATGAAAATAACTTTTTAGGAACAGTATACATTAAGTTCATCACCTTACTTTTTAAAACTAAAATTCTATATCCTAATTAAGGTAAAACTGGCACATACAGCAGATGATTAATATAAATATAGGAAAGCATTTAAAAAAACAACTTTTTTGTGATAAATCTAAAAAATCTTGATTAGGCACAGAATATAACTGTTTATTTGGCCTGGTACTTGCAGGCATATTCAGGCCATAATACTGCAAAAAAGAAGTACTGGCCTAATATTGAACAGACGTACTTTATTCATCCATATGGGCTGCACAGTTCTGTATGCTCTCCAGAGATAGACAAACATGCAGGTAAGAGCATGTTTTGGATTCAGAGCACCCTGTCAGCCATTGTCCTGCGCCCCTAGAGCAATTCGGGTTAAGAATTTGGCTTAAGTTCCCAGCGATAATCTGGTTATTCTGCCAGCTACAGGACTGGAGGATTCCAACTATCTACTTATCAGCACTAATAACTACTGAGTCTATTACTGTACATTCAGTCATTGATTTAACATTTATAAGAATAATCTGTCTTGACTTTTTATAGAAGTAAAATAAAGCCTGAAAAAGCTGGTACTCAGTCAGTGCCAGCACACTGTTACTATGCCGCAGAAACTTGTCTGTCACTTCATATGTGCAGCATTGAATTTTGCCTCCAGCTGTCTGGGCCGATGACCCATTTCTTCATGCTACCTTCTAGCTTTCAACACACTCTTATGCTGACACAACTGACACATTTCAGAGTACTTTGTGCAATGGCCCAGGATCAAATGCAACCAAATCTTAATCAGATCTGAAAAGCACAGTAGATCTGGATTAACAAATGGGACTTCAGAATCCACTGCTAGAGCCACCAGCACCATGGATAATAGGAAGAACTGCCAAGTAAAACAAATTGCTCTCCTTTACAAATATTATATTCAGACAAGTATTGTATGGGTCTCCTAAATCCCACTACAAATCCCTGACCCAGCTTAACGTCATGGCTGAAGTCTATCGATTGTAACCGCAGTCAAGAGACTGTTCCACATGGCGTGAATGAATCAATACATTTCTGAGCCTACTGTACATGTGTGCTCTTTCAAATGCCATCAGCTGAGCTCATAGGCAGTGTAATTCCAGAATTGCACATAAACACTGAAAAAAACTGTCACGAGATAAAGGATGTGCATCTCCACGTTACCAAAATGACAAATAATGTGAGTCAGGGGCATAATATCCAGATTCTGAGATTTTTTTCAGGAGTTCAACAATAGCAATGACTGAATGAATGAGTGAACATCTCCCACTAAATCATTCTCTAGGAGCAGGCCATGATAGCTCCTGAAGAGGACACGGACAGCAAGGGACACAACTGAGGAAGTAGTGTACTTACTGCAGCCATCCTCATCACTGTGATCTCCACAGTCATTGTCCCCATCGCACTGCCACTGTGCTGGGATGCAGGTACACTCCCCAAAGGCACTCACTGCACAAGTGAAGTGGTTCCGCCCACAAGAGCACCCAGTGCTGCCAGCTACACCTGTAGGAGAAGAAGTACATAATTTCAATAAAACAGAAACGGAAAAGGTGGCCTGTCTTCAGACCAGGCATCCTGTGTTTTACGATGAAATTGATGTTTTTCCTGGGGTACTTGTGAGAGTGTTTCCCCCAACACCCAGGCTATAAAACACGCCTCCCATGGCAACTGCCCTTGGAGACAGTGCATTCCTTTCCACTGCTGTTCCACCGCTGCGTATGCTGGCGATGAAAAGGCAAGGCCAAGCCTTTCCTAAAAATTTCATATGAACAAAGAGCAAACATACATCCTTGGGATTTCTCCAAGGGGGGTTCCTTGATGAAACAATAACACGAGAAAAAAACAAGTCTGTATACTGCCCAGGACGGAGAAAAGCAGTAAGGTTTATTTGTTTCTGAAGTCTCACTTCCTAATTTACAGCTGACCCCTGACAGACAACAATAAGCTGTGTACTGGCTGTTTACATTCTGGGTAAAGTTCAACAACACTGCACTTGAAGCCAACCTTTGAAAGGCTCCTTTCTCCCCAATACGACAAATTAAAGAATGTTCTATGACAGACAGCTCTAGCAACAACCTACTGTCACTCTAAGAAAGATTTTTTCCCCTTTGTAGATATCTTAACATCAAAGGAAAAAGGCAACAGAAGACCAAAATGCCCTCTCTTCAAAAATGGCCAATAAAGACGATCAAGTTTTAAAGAAATATTCTGTCAAAAAATATGACTTCTACAACTAAGCAGGAAATCAACCTGTTTCTGCTCTCTGGTTCTGCAGCAGTAACTGCATGTGTTACATGTGTTTTTTCGTCATACAGCTTTGTGTTCCTGCCATCTTGAGTTTACACATTTTCCCTTTAGATACTCAGGTGGTTCTGTAATAAAAAACAAAAACCTTCTTACCGTAAGACATTTAACTATACAACTATCTTTTTTTTTCCCCCAGAAAACACAACTTCTGAAGTACACTAAGGGCTACAGAAATATGGGTTTAAGTAGTATTTTCCTACGAGAGATTTGAACAATGCATTGATGCAGTTGTGGTAGATTCCAGATGCAACCACTGTACAATAACCCTGCTTCTCCCAGTTTCTCCCAAACTGTTTCTCCCCCATTTGATTACCGCAAGAGGCACAAATTACTAAGACAGGCAAAAATTATAGCTATTAGTTTTAATATGAAAATAGTGTATGCATGCATATGCTTGGAACACACCAGTATAAGTGGCTCGAAAACATAAGATTTGTAACCAGTACACACCAGTATGTCTTGATAGAGCGCTTAACACTGGTGGTCAGCCCATCACGAACCCCCGGTGGATCTCGTCCAGAGTCCGTGTTTTGGGTGATCTATTTCACGACTCTGGCCTCCTCACGTTCCAGGCTCTCAACTCTAAATTTCCTATCCCACCTTCTTCCTTCTATTTCTTTCTACAACTGTGATCTGTCCTCAGAATGTAAGATTTCCTTCTCTGCTCCCTTGCTTACTCCCCCCCTTTGTAAATTTGTGGCTTCCCTGGCCAAATCTAATACACCAGTCTCCGCGCTGTATGCGTTTTTGTCTGATGCTGGTTGGGTTATTCCACCTGTTGCCCGCAAATGGGGTGATATCTCTTCTCCTTCTCCATTGTGCTGCCACACTCTTTTTTTAAATATTAAGCGGGCTTCTAGAAATCCCAATCACCAGCATGTTCAGTTTAGTTTTGTGCACATGATTCACGATTGCGCGGGGGGTGGGGTGGGTGCCTGTGGGGTTTTGGTTCTGGTGTCTTTTCTCTTCTATTTTGTATGTCGAACAGTTTTGATGTGTCACTTTTGAGTGCATTGTACTAAAACCCAATACAAAAATTGGTTGCAAAAAAAAAAAAAAGAATTTGTAACTATTTGTCCAGTAAACAGAGAATGTATGACTTTGACCAGTAATGAGTCAACAGTGATGTCTGTTTGGCAAAGGTTCAGCAGCACTTATTTTATATTTGGTTTTATTATTTCTTCTACCAGCTTATCCTCATGATGAATTTTTGGATGTCTGTATATATGACTTGTGTGCATATGGACTGTTATCATGCCCTTTATATGCAGCCAGGATAATGAAGACCTTATACAGAATCTTCAAACTCAGGAGGGGAAGGAAATCGTGTCTGTTACATGCAGTGCAAAAGGAGCCAGTTTTTGCCAATTAATCAGTGGCTCGGTTTGAGGGACTTGTTGAGAAGCTCCACGCAGGCTGGAGGCTGCCTGTGGTGAAAAGGCCTGGATTTCTGGACTCCACACAAAGGCATCACTCAGCCCAGGAGGGCCCGGCTTAAAAAAGAAAAACCTTCAAAACACTCCAGCTTCACAAAATTAATGGCCTCTTTTTTCCAGCCGTTACCACTTTTCTTCATTTGCCGTTGCCTTCCCCCTCTCTTCCCTTCTGCTCACCATAGCTTCAGCCATGACAAAGGGAATGTTCTCCACTAAAGAATTCTCTCTGCTCTCCCTGCTGAGGTCCTCTCTATAAGCAGACCCAGCAATGTCTCAGTTCTCCTTAGAAACTGGGCCAGTTCCTTTCATAGCGTTGTCTGTAACCCTCAGGGTGGTTTTCTGGCCATTTTACATCCTCCTCGATTCTTACTGGCATCAAATATTACAGATTAGGAGAGAGTGGGAATATAAATAAAACACTTTTTAGGAGAAAACCATGGCTACGAGAGTAATTCTGTTAAGAACATTTCTGGATTTGCAGTAAGCTTAAGACTGGGAAACTCAACCAGAATGGGTCTTTTAGAAACCAAGGGTGTACATTAAAAACTGTTGCCAAAGGGTATGCAGTCTTGCTGCATGCAAAGCCAATCTTTGTACCATATTAGAGGTTTGGCTAAAACAACTGGTGTAAATGTGGCTTTTCGCAATACAAAATTAAAGCCCTTTTCTTAGATCACCATTCAGTTATGTCAAGCTGAACCACATAAAAGCAAACTGCATTTGTCATACAACCATTAAAGGCTAGGATTAATCATTGGGACAGAGAGCAAAGTTACGTCTTCTTCGGGAACAGCACTGCTCCATTACAAACACTGAGCTAAAATAACTGAATGATAAGACGCACCACAACTTGCTCTCAGTAAATGCACTGCTCTGGATAGAGGTTCAAAATGCACAACATGGGCACAAAATCAGGAGAAGCTGGCAGTTCAGGATAGCATAATAAAATATGGAATATCAAATGTATGTTGCCTTTCTCCAAAGCCCAGTCACGTGTCCATACCAGCAAGGCTTATTGAGAGTAACCTGCCATTACAGACAATTTTTCACATATGTCCTCACGACACTGTCTCAGACGTAATGTCTTCCGTTGCTTTGACAGCCGTCAGCAGATCAAAGCGCTCCCATCCTCTCCTTGGCGAATTTGCATTTCTCCTTGTCGGCAAACTCATGAAAGTTCCTGTGAATGATTGCTTCCCCTTCTACCCAACAGGCATCGCAATTCCCTCTTACCTTTTCAGTTGCAAACATTTGAATTCCAAAATATTTACTTTTAATTTAATTTATTTAGCAGACACTCATATCCAAAGCGAAATACAATTGAGAGAGCAGGGTCAGTCAGTTCCTGGAGCAATTAGGGGTTAAGTGCCTTGCTTAAGGACCCACCCGTGAAAACGTTCTGCCAGCTATGGGACTTGAACCAGCAACCTTCTGATTTTATGCACAGCGGCCTAATTCATGCCTATCTGTTATTCATATCACTTTACAGAGGAAGAGGCTGGAGAACAGGGATACAAGAGGCAGTGCCATCGGGAGTGAGGGGACAGGATATATATGACAATCGCACAAAGGCAGGGAATTGTATGGAGAGGGGGTCAGACCGCAACATAGCCATTGCCAGGCCAGCTTCAGAGAGCCCCATCTTGTTAGAGAAAGTCACAACATATTACACTTGCTTTGGGGTGGGGGGACAGCCCAACAAGAACAAGAACACAGAAGCAGTTCCTCTGACCATGCTAACACTATAAGTGAGACTGCAAATGGTAAGACCTCCAGTATTAATTTTTTGTGTGCATGACGACAGATTTTGAATTATCCTTATTTCCTAAGGCTAAAAAATTAAAATATCCTGAACTAAGATTTAGGTTTATAACCCCTTGGATGGTGCAATCACCAGTTAGTTCACACTTCCTACAGGGATTTGCAGAAGGGAAAAAAATCAAATGTTCTATAAGTGCTATGAGTTACCATTAAAAAAACCTAGAAAGGAGGCTATCGGAATGACAGCACTGCATTCCCCGCACAGCCCAGTCACCTGTTCCACCCATCTGATTCGTACTTGTCACACACTCACCAACTGTGTACAATTTCTATGAGTACTGGATGGATCAACTGGAAATGTGAAAGCTAATTAATGTGTTTTTACCTGAATGTTTTGAGTGCTAATTGCAGGAAATGCTGAAACTACACCTATTAATTTACTGCACTTTCCTTTTAGATTTTATGGTAGTAAATTTATTTGCTATAATCTTTCTAATAATGCAAAATGTGTCTCCTACTTCTGCTTAGAGGCAGCACTTCTACAAAGTTTCAACCAATTCTATAGGGTAATAAGGCTAATCAGCCATACTGTAACATTCAAACTGCTTGCCTGATATTGTATAGGTCTGCCTCATGCCACCAAAACAGCTGTGATTTCTCAAAGCATGGATCCCACAAGACCTCTTAAGGTGTCCTTTGGCATGTGATGTGAAAACAAGATTTTTGCTCCATATTGTAAACTAAGATTCCGTGTTTGGTTTTGAACCAATGTGGGATGTGATTTGTCTCGTAATTTGTCTCATAGCAATCAAGTGCACCAGCCCGCCCAGGAAATTTTATCATCATAGACCTGGAGAGGTCTGGGGTGGCCTCCCTTATTTCTAAACATCTAAAGTGGCAATCTTAGTGAGGATTGATAGTTTGCTCGACAAAGGCATGAGTCTTTAGTTAACCAGACACAACAACATGGTAAGGAAAAACCATGAGATTCTAAAAGGGAGATTAGTATCATTTCATTCTTGGGTCCTCAGTAGCTGACATTTAGGTGATATGATGAGGGTGAAAACTGACAGAAAAGGAAACTACAGATGTGCTTTCACACTACAACGATGTTCTGGCTTATGTTGTGTATTTTTATTGCAATGTAATGTATAGCAAAACGTCATTGTAATGCTGTGTATCCTATTCCTTAAAATAAAAAGGCAAATTGATTAACACTACGTGAAATGTAAATATGTGAATGTTAACTAAATGACTGCAACGCATAGTTTTTGCCCATTAAAGAAAAATACAGGAGAATAAATTTGGAATGGGAGAAATATTATGCATAATGAGAAAGATATGTGCTCGGATACGTATGAACATATTGCTTATTACCATCCACAGTATTATGAATTAGATGACAATAACGCCTAATTTTCCCCATGGAATTGGTTGAAACTGTTTGGACAAGTACCAGGTCCAGGAGAATAAGGCCCAGTTGATTGGGAAACAAATGATATATCATTACAAAGATTTAAGTGAATGAAAAAAATTACTATCGTAAAGCTTATAACCAAAAACGTTACATTTAATTCAATTGACGATTAATCCAAGAGCTTGAAATAGCAAACTGAGAGCACAAAAAGGTACATGTGGATCATACACATTGGATTAGTTTTTCATGAGAATGTTTAAATTGTTTAAATGTTTAAATGGATGCCCCTCCTGGAGCCGACACCTTATCGTGGTGGAGGGGTTTGCGTGTTACAGTGATCCCAGGAGCTATGTTGTCTG
>JAODJX010001196.1:6204-24145 GCA_026776945.1 Isichthys henryi
TGTAGTGCCTCGCTTTATCATTAGCATGTAGTGCCTCGCTTTATCATTAGCGTATAGTGCCTCGCTTTATCATTAGCGTATAGTGCCTCGCTTTATCATTAGCGTATAGTGCCTCGCTTTGTCATTAGCATATAGTGCCTTGCTTTGTCATTAGCGTATAGTGCCTCACTTTGTCATTAGCGTATAGTGCCTCGCTTTATCATTAGCGTATAGTGCCTCGCTTTATCATTAGCATATAGTGCCTCGCTTTATCAGTAGCATGTAATGCCTCACTTTATCATTAGCATGTAGTGCCTCGCTTTATCATTAGCATATAGTGCCTCGCTTTATCATTAGCATGTAATGCCTCACTTTATCATTAGCATGTAGTGCCTCGCTTTATCAGCGTTCCTGCATTCCTCTCATTTTGGGTACGGCAGGCGGTTGACATTACGACTTCGGTTTTGGGCCAATTCATGTGGTAGGAGGAAGATGTGTTTCCCAGCCTACCAATAAAGAAAAGCTTGTTAAATTGCTGGAAACTGTGCTACAATGAATGAGAGGCTTTAAATGTGAAGACACTTTTCAAGTGTATGCAGCCAAACAGAATGAACAAAGGCAAAGCAGAGCTGCTTTTAAGCTACCTATGCTTTTACAAATCGAACTGAAACAACCTGAAGGATTTTATTTTAGCCCTGATTAAACAAAGTCTCCTTGTGTAGCCATTTGAGATGTTACCGCTATATGCTAATGTCTTTGCATAAGATGTCAATATTACTTAATCATATTCTGTAAGGATAAATATCGGAATATTTTCAAGAATTCAGAAAACAGCACCGACCTAACTGTTGTACAGCCTGTTCTCTTTATTTCTCGTTATTTCGTTATTTATCGTTATTTCATTGTTTCTCGTAATTTCGTTATTTCTCGTTATTTCGTTGTTTCTCGTTATGCCTTTTAGAGGAAGGGCTCATGGCCGGTGGCCAGTAATCCAGCAGGATTTGGAGTGCTGGGGGGTTTCTAAAAATAAACAATATATTTTCAGTATTCTGCCCCCCCTCACATTCACACGTTCTGTTCACTTCTGAAAGAAATGGAAGCAGTTAAACATATTAAATCGCCGCTTGATCTGCTGGCACCCCCACCCTCTGTCCCATCTCCTTTACCGGCCCGTGAAAGTCTTGTATGACGGTAATTGATGTGCGGTACACTAGAGGCTATCAGAACACATGTGCTTCACTGCGCTGTACCTGAACACCATGTTCTCTGTGTCACACATGCAGCGGAACCTCACCTTCTCCTGCGTCGAGTCACACACCTTCCCAGTCTTCTTCAACGCCACCAGCTTCCTGCGTCTCCCTGGGCGCTTCGGCCGCGACAGCGCCTCCGTCAGCTTCCACTTCCGCACCTGGAACCCCAGTGGGCTCCTGCTGTATAGCGCTTTGGCCGACGGCACCGTGGAGGTGGGCCTGACCGAGGGCAAGGTCGCCGTCCACATTAACGTCACACAGAAGAAGAACACACGCATCGAGATCTCCTCAGGTATGGAAGGTCGCTGTCGCTTACTTTCTGCAGCACCCAACCCTCTCGATGCATCCCTTCAGATTTACCGCATTCCTTTTACGTTCCTTTTGATAATTAACGGTCATTTTAAAATTTAAATTATTTAGCCAAAGCTTTTATCCATAACGATGTACAGAAGGCAGGTTCAGCCAATTACTGGAACAGTCAGAGGATCGGCAGTGGGATTTGAACCAGTGACCTTTGGATCACAGAGATCCGAACCCTCACATTCTGTCAGCTTAAGAGTGAGACTTAAAGGGTTAAGAGAGTGAGGGGCATGTGGTGTGACTTGGGCCGGTTTTCACCTTAGGATATCTACTACTGATTATTAGCGTAAGTCAGTTTAGGGCGACTAATTAATAAATGCTGCTTTCATCCTCTGTGCTGTTAAAGATCTCTGCTCTAAGGACATTTGTGTAGCGGCCTGATCTGTCTGTTGCCACCATCAATCAATCTTAGGTTTTTCTTTGCCAAACCTTCCCAGGCATTAGTACTGCATCTGCAGCTATTTTCAATGCAAACTGCCAATAAAATAACAAGCTTTCTGTCTGATCATCCATTTCTCCTTGTAGCCTGGATATTCTGCTTTTTAAAACAGCTCCTCTAAATCAGACACCCGGCAGAGACCAGCCCTGTTAATCTCTATTGGATGTGTTTGTGATTTATTTCAGTAGCTGCATGCTAATATGCTTTAGCCCTTTTAGCATAACTCTCCCGGTAATTTAGACTTATAAAACAGTTTGCTTTCTACCGTATAGAGCTATTATTACTCATTACAGTTTTTCCACCGTTTTAGGCACCCTTTAGTATTCTAGCCGAGGACGAAATACTGGAATAACGCCATTTAATCATATTGTCGTATTAGAATATCATGATATTCTAGATGTAACCAAAATTGTCCCTATTCAGCTGAAAGAATCCCCTGGCCTGGATTTGTGTGTATCTGTGTCTGTGTGTGTGGTCCAGGTATACATTACATTGCGGGGACCAAATGTCCCTGCATTGTGATAAAATCCTGTTATCTTGACGTTGTGGGGCCATTTTTTTTGTCCCCACAAGAGGAAACTCAGATTTATACAAATCTGTGCATGAATCGACAAACTAAAAATGCTGAAAGACGTGTATTTTGTTTGGTTACTTATGCTTAAGGTCAGGGGTGGATAGGGATTAAGGCCACTGTTTTACCCATAGAAATGAATGGAGAGTCCCCATAAAGATATGAATACAAACATCTGTGGTGTGTGTATGTGTGTGTGTGTCTGTCTGTGTCTGTGTGTCTGTATGTGTGTGTTTCTGTCTGTCTGTCTGTCTGTCTGTCTATCTAATAGGAGAGCAGAATGGGATATGTCACAGCCACAGAATAGCCATATACCTGTACTGGTACCTGTACTGGTACCTGTACAAGGGGCAAACGAAAGTAAATAAAAAGCTGCAAATAGCGGAGAGCAGCTGGCGGCGATGGCAGCCACTGAAAAGCAGCGTGTCTGACTGCGAGAGCCTGCGTTTGACAGAGTCCGCGTCACCCATGCCGATAATGAGAAAAAGGACCCATTACCTCCGCTCTCTTTTTGGCTGTGTGCAGGAATTACGTTATTTGGGAAAATAATGAGCACGGAAAGGCAGCAGGATAAGGCAATTAGACGTGAAGGCCCTCAGGAAGCATACTTAATGGCAGCCCATTAGCAAATGCATGCTCCTTTAAGGCAGTATTAAAATGCTTATTCATAAAAGCCATTTACAGTGAGGCGCAGCGCGGGGGCCCGTCCCACAGCGGAAGAGGATGGGGCCACAAGGGGCCGGCTGGACCCCATCAGCAGGCAGCTATGTCAAGGCGATGGCTGCTATGTTTCCACGCTGCTGAGGGTGATGCATGGGGGTGTGGGCAGAGTCAGCCATGTATTCTGTGTCCCTGGAGCAATCGGGGTTCGGGGCCTTGTCTGAAGGCCCATCGGTGATATGATGACACTTCCAGCCAAGGGATTCAAACCGGCAACCTACTGGACGCAGGCACAGATAGCTGCCCCATGGAGCCAGCCGCCACCAGAGCCTTCGCACATGTCGGGCAGAGAGAGTGACGTGTGCCGATACTGTTTATGGCCAGTGTCCCCTGCCTGGTCAGATGATCCGATGAAATCCACAAATTCCGACTTCTCCTGGAAGCCAGATGCCTTTCCTCCCACCGTATTTTTATGGAGATCATCTGATGTATGACTGTATTTATTCAGCTCACTCAGCCTGTATTATCTGGGAATTTTCCGGAATGCGGGATATTAGCCTTGGTGGTAATACACCAGCTGGTGGAGAGCTGGGTCACCGTGCCGAAAGACATCCAGTCACTTTGGCTGGGAGCAGCTCTTTCTTTGGACTGCAGGTTTACAAAGAAGTTAAGGGATTATGCTGCTGCATCTTAGAGATTATAGCCCTTCTTACTGACTGCTCACCTCCAGAGTGGCTGAGTACATGAAGCAATACTCAACAAACTCCATGGAAGTGTGGTCTATCCTCCCAGTCAAGGAAAATAAATCTTTTGGTTTCTGCGTGACATTTCTGATTTTATATATGTAATGTGTCTGTGGTTTGAACCATACGCTTAAAAAAACGTCAGGAAAACAGAAGAATGATTTAATTTTTTTTCTTTCTAACTTGCACACTACACCTGTTACCTGGAATCACTAAGCTGATTAATTGCGGCATCAAAGATTCTGTTCTGCACTTCTAATGAGGCGGTCAGGTTTACCTGGGGACCTGCATGTTCTCCCAGGTAATTTGCTTTCTGTAGTATGTTCTTCTGGGTGCAGTGGCGCAGTAATTAGCATTGTGGCGCAGTTATTAGCACTGTGGCGCAGTGGTTAATACTGCTGCCTCCCAAGTCTCTGCCATGGCTCCGTGTCAGTTTGCAGGTTCTCCCCGTATTGTCGTGGGAGTATTTCTCTGCGTACTCTGACTTTCCCACCCACAGTCCAAAAATATGCTGAGATTAAGTGGTGCTACCAAATTGCCATAAGCTCCTGAACCTTTCCACCATGAATAAGATAAGTGGTTACTTAAGGAAAATGGATGGATGGATGGATGGATTACCTTTTCCTAGGTTTTAGGGTACCCGAGTTTGTAGAGTGAGTGAGAGGAGAGAATGAACTGGAATAACGCCTCTCCCGAGACCCCTTCTGATTTTTGATGTCTGTCTAATCCTCCACGTAATCAATGATTTTATCTGCTTCCGCCTTTAGATATTTTCCCCGGCTGCCTCATTAAAGGCCCAGTCCCCTGAGAAATGTGCTAATTTACTCCTGGGTTGTACGTTTGCTTAAAAGGCTGCTGGATGGTCTCTTGCATCACTAATGGCTGATGTTCTACAAACTGAAGCTCACCAGAAGGTCCACAGATGAGCGTAAACGGCAGCCTCAGGAACGGCAGTGTTTGCTGAGGCGCCTCGTAACCGAAGGCGTTACTGCTGAGGAGAGCGTCTAACGGATGGGGCGCGTTCCCGGCGACGGTCACCAGGGCTGCTCTCTAACGAACGTGAGAGAGAAAAACTCACATGACGTTTTCTTCCAGTAGTTTCTAGCAAACATCTTAGGATTAATCTCTTCAATCCAAAGCCTTTGGATTTAAGGTTTATTCAAGTGTCCATTGTGAGGAATGAAAAAAAAATCAATAGCAATCATTTAGAGCGTTTTCATTTCACTTGCCATTTGAAACGTCTCCATGCGAGAAATAAATAAATAGTATTTGGCCTGGATGGGAGGGTGAATGGCGTGGAGCTGCCATCGTTCTCTTTCTCAGGGCTGAACAGTGCTACCTTCCTTTTTTAACCTTTATTTTAACAGCAAGTCCCATTGAGATTACAAATCAAGAGCGACCTGACCAAGGTAGCAGCCATAGAAACTTACGACACGTCAAAAAATACAACGTACAATATAATATGAAAAGCACTTGGTAACCGTTGGTAACTACCCGAGCTGAGACAGAGTAGGTTACAGCTGGCGATATCTGTAACCTCCTTTGTATCAGTTCCCCTTTAGCTCACCCTGCCTACACTGGAGTTTTAAGAGAAAAGGCAGTGCAGTCGTCATCATCATTTCACTGCCATCCGATGCAGACACTGCATGGATTTCTAACACTGACACTACATACAGTGTAATTTAATGTACTCCTGATAAATCAGAGGGTGTTTCTATTCCTTTAATGTGATGTGTAGGTTGGCGATGTGGCCAGGTAGCACTTAGCACCTCAGCCCCTGCTGTGCCCCCTGGGTGACTTCCATCTATGAAGCCCCCATGGCTAATGACTGTGTGACTGCCCACTGTGACCCCGTCAACCTGTATTGCAGTGTTTCCCAAACCAGTCCTCGGGGACCCCCACATTTTTGCTCGCTCCCTGTTCCCAGCCAATCAAGAACACTAAATATGAGGTACCAGTGCACTGGCAGCTGGGAGGGAGCGAAAATGTGAGCTGTCTGGGGGTTCCTGAGGATCGGGGTGAGACACACTGCTGTACTGTGAAAGCAGTTGGAAGTTGGATGGATGGATAATAGGCATTAATCAAAGTAATTGCTATACGTGTGTTTCCTGCTGATTCAGAGCTACACTAAACTCTCTTCAGATACTTTGGTGTCAGTGATTCTTTTCCCTTTCAGCTGAATTGAGCTGAGAGGTGTGCAGGTGCTTAGAGTGGTTAGCCAGCAGTCTCCGGTGGCTGGGGGTGCCTTCCAGTGCCATGCATGTGTTCTGCAGCTAAGGGTGAGGCTTTAGCATGTCACCATGCTGGGGGAGTCACCCTGAGCACCCTTCCTCAGATCCCGAGACAGACACCCCCCCAATATCTCGACATGTGCCCTGCGCCCCAGTGCTCTTCTTACGGGGTGATGCCCAAATGCCTGCCTGGACTCAGACCCGGAGCAGCTTGATTAATGGACTTGCCAGGGAATGTTCTTGGAACAGCACAGATAAAAGCTAATGGCATATAACTGAGGACATGAGCGTACAAAATATAAATGTGATCATCACTGAGTAAACTCAAAGTAAAGCATGAAACTGCACATGCATCTGTTGGTTTTGTCCCCTGTGCTACAGGCCCATTGAAACCTTGTAATCGATAAATGGATAAAGAAGTTGGATGGATGGATGGATGGATGGATGGATGGCAGTGAGAAGGTCCCGTTAACATAATTATTCATCACGGAGGCCATATCACGGAACGGAAAATTAGCTAAATCCTTTCACATGCTGCTGGGAATTCTGGGAAGGCTGCTGCTTGCGTCCAGTGTCTTTTGCCCAGTCTGCGCCCTGTTACCTAAAGGCTGCTTTTACAGCTTGTCTCTAAGAGCTCCTTCATTTGCACAAACTCCTCCATGTGACCAGTCATCCTTGTTCTTATTCATCCTGCAAGCGGCAGCGTTTCCTTCTGAAGTTCCGCCACACTGCATGCCCCAGCATAACGTGTCAGGCTGCACGGAGCAGCTCTTGTTTCCTCGCCCCGGGCTTCCTCTACTCTGGCCTGATTTGTAGACATTTCCGACGCAGGTTCTGGAATGTTCTGCCTTAATGTTCCAAGGCAGCTTTTGAACTTTTAAAATTGAGTCTGGCTCTCCTTTCCGTAACCCTGTGTTCCGGTCTCTCCGGCGATGGGCGAATGGAACCAGTGCTGAGCGGTGTTCCGCCCGCTTCTGGGTGGCTGATCGTGATGCGGCTGTGAGTACAGCAGAGCGGAAGAAGCTCATCCCGCTGTTCATTCCCTGGCTCTGAACCCTCGGATTGCCTGTTTTCCTCCAGAGTCTGTCTGCAGCTTTTAACCACACTTGCTCGTTTCTGTTAAGGATGGACTTTAGGCCTGGCTGAAATATGTGCAGAGGAACACTTAAGTCATTTATTAACGCATCCAGATGGAACCGGCGATGAACCCCAGAGGGCGATTTCCCTGGTGATACAGTGTCACATTGGCCCCTTGCATATCATGCTTCTTTTATGTTGTGCTGAAGCCCTCAGCAAACCATCAAATTTATGTAAATATTGTTTCCTCTGGGGGTCTGATACTTTGCAGTCACATCCAGGCATTTCCTTACAGCCAAATAAGCCAGATTTTGTATTTGTGTCCTTTCACGTTCTTTTAAATGTTTTTTTTTTAATGTTGTTTAATATATCCAGCTTGGGACTGGAAAGCATAGTTTGAGATGAAAGACGAAAGGCTGTCAGCGGTGGGGGTCATTCACAGAGGGCGTCTGTGACTCCTGTGACACATACTGTTATCGTTACAGGGTTACTATCGGGGATTAAACCGAGGCGATTAAAGCACTTCTTATTGTGGCAGGGCAGCTATCAGTACCAGTGATTTAAGTGATTAAACCTCTGTGATAGGGTTTCCGTCCTGGGAGCAGGAGATATGTGACAGAAAGGTGGAATGGGGGGGGGGGTTTGCTATTTTTTATTCAGTATTTATCATCTTGCAGATGCAGGTAGATATCGACTCTGGGATTGTTGATGCAATCAAGCCTGAACTTTCACACGGAACACAAATCACTAGACTAAAGTGACCTTATTTTGGGCTTATTATGAAACTTAGTGCTCTGGAAAAGACCATGATGCCTTGAGAAGTTCATGGTAAAATTAGAATCGGTGGATCGGCATGGAACCTGAATATTCTGTTGGCCATCACTGACTTGACGCTGCTTAATAATAATATTTCTGGTGAATGTTTGAATAGTTATTTAAGATTGCGATGCACTTAATTTTGGACAAACCCCTTGCAGCTGGGCTGAGCTGGTCTCGCTCTGGACGGGGACGTTCACACACACTCATGTTAACGCAGAGATTCACCTTGGGCTTCTGGGAGAAAAACCGCACCTAGCTAGAGATGACATGCAGATTTCCCACAAGGCTTTGGTTTGGCTCCACTGTCACGCTGCCATATCTCACTATCGATTTTAACACGTCAATTTGTCACCGGAATTTCTTTTGTCTTGAGATGACGAATGTGTGCGAGTCCCACAGACAGTCATTAAAGTGAGATTTTCGCGTGGACTCATTTCCACCTGACATCATTTATTCTTCGAAAGGAAGAGACACCTTTGGTTGTTCCGGGCATCTGATTGGTCGCTGACTGTCATTAATCAATCATGTGGATTGTGGTGTAATACTTGTGATGCTGTTTGAAAGGTGTAATTGTAACCGCAGAAGCTTATTTTCCTGCCCTTTACAATGGCAAGCTCTTGCTAATGATGACAAATTGCCAATATTAAACAGTGGTGAAAGCAGGCTGGCTCTTGATGGTAGGCTTGGTTTGGATTTGGGGACCGTCGTCGAGTTACTGAGAAGCCTTCTGTGCTTATCGGCTCGCCCGGAGCACATCAGGTGGGCGGAGTGTTTCCGCGGAGAGCGAGGTGGCACATACCCGGGGCACATCAGGTGGGTGGACTGTTTCTGCAGACCGCAAGGTGGCACATACCCAGGGCACGTCAGGTGGGTGAATTGTTTCTGCAGACCGCAAGGTGGCACATACCCAGGGCACGTCAGGTGGGTGAATTGTTTCTGCAGACCGCAAGGTGGCACATACCCGGGGCACGTCAGGTGGGTGAACTGTTTCTGCAGATCGCAAGGTGGCATATACCTGGGGCACATCAGGTGGGTGAACTGTTTCTGCAGATCGCAAGGTGGCATATACCTGGGGCACCTCAGGTGGGTGGAGTGTTTCTGTGGATGGCAAGGTGGCATATACCTGGGGCACCTCAGGTGGGCGGAGTGTTTCTGTGGACGATGAGGTGGCACCTACCCAGGGCATCTCAGGTGGGCGGAGTGTTTCTGTGGACAGTGAGGTGGCACATACCCAGGGCATCTCAGGTGGGCGGAGTGTTTCTGTGGACGATGAGGTGGCACCTACCCAGGGCATCTCAGGTGGGCGGAGTGTTTCTGTGGACAGTGAGGTGGCACATACCCAGGGGAACGCTCGCAAAAGCGAATTCCGTGTGTAGTCATAGTCTTCAAATCCAAAGAGTGAAATATGTCCCCTCTAGTCCTACAGTAGGGCAGTTAAATGTCACATCTGTGTGAAATAGCGATTCCTGCATCTCTGCTGCCCTGTGGCGCTGGTGTTTTATGTACTGAGTTTTGTGAGGCCGCTTTAATGAGCTCCTGTCGGTGGGTAATTACCTCGAGGCCCTTCTCCTGCTTCCGCACTGCTGACCTTTCCTCGTGACCTTTGGTTGCTGTAATTGGCCGTGGAACCGAGCATGATCCCGGCACCGGCCATGGGTACCTGTGCCCCCTCCGGCCATTTCGCCCCGTCTGAAATGGCAGACATTGTCACCATCACCTCTGCGTTCCCTCATTAGCATCAGCACTAATGCATGTCACATGCTACATACTGGGGTCACATGCCGCATGCAGGGGTCACATGCAGGGGTCACACACAGGGATTGCATGCCACACTCAAGGTCACAGGTAGAGGTCACACGTCACGCGCAGGGGTCACATGCAGGGAGGGGTCGCATGCCACACGCAAGTCACATGTCACACGCAGGGGTCACATGCAGGGGTCGCATGCCACACACAGGGGTCACACACAGGGACTGCATGCCACACTCAAGCTCACACGTAGAGGTCACATGCAGGGGTCGCATGCCACACGCAAGTCACACATTACAGGTAGGGGTCACATACAGGGGTCGCATGCCACACGCAAGGTCACACACAGAGGTCACACGCCGCACATAGAGGTCACATGCAGAGGTCACACTCAGGGGTGATGTTTGATATTGTCTCACATGTCAAAATACTTGCGTTTTTTCCCTTTTGTATTATTTATAACTCATTGTTATTTTGATATCACTCATGTGGTATTTGTAGAAGTATATTTTAGTGTACAATGCATGGAATGTCTACAATGAAATATTGAACAATGGTTTATGAATACAGAGAACAATTGGTACTGAATAGTTGAGTTCCATAATTGTTGAGTATTAGTTTCAGGACAGGTTTTAATATATATGTTTTAATATCACCTAATAAAATAACATTTTCACGTAATACATATTGCTATAACTTGTCATCTAAGACAATAAGATAAGCTGCCTTGTGCTTCTCGACATCCAAGATGCAGCCGTTCTTCTAAGGTGCTTTTGTCCTTCAGGAAAGTGTGAAGTAAATATCACATGCGACTGGGATTGATTGCTTTTTGTTTTTATCAAATCATGAATGATGGCTGGACTGCACACCGGAGGCCGAATGTGGAAAATCGATCAGGCAGACGCAGGAAATGCAGTTTGTTACTCCACAATAGCTAGCAAACACTTCACCTCACATAACACAAGGTCCAAATGAGAAGTCACATGTGTTCACTGTAACCTTCTAAACACAGGCTACTCTTCCAGACATGATCCGCTCTAAATCCTAAAATGATTTATTTTATACTCATGCATTTTAGAAATTAATAACTATTTTATTCCATATAAACATTATAATGTGAAAAATGTTTGATAAATGACAAGGCATTAAAGAAAGAATATTCTGCAAGAAGCCTTAGGAGAAATTGGAAACATCTCTTTTCCAATCATATATGCAGGTTTCTATGAATACAAAAGGCCAGTCTTGTATCAATTATGAAAGCTGATATTTCTTTTTTTCACCCATATAATAGTCGCGTGTGACTTTATGGCCAAAGTATTTATAAAAACCTTTCATCCCCCAATGAGATTTTACTCACCTTTCTGCAGAAGAGCTGCTTGCTTAGAGCTGCTCAGGCCTGGAGGCCAGATATTACTGTAAGTCTCAGATGGAAATCACATGTTGCGGTAACATAGCTAAACATGGCCGCCGTTTTGGAAGTGCAGAGGATTCGCAGTATAAGAGAATAACGTAAAATTCATTGATGGTGTGAAGTCGCAATGTGATAAAGACTCGGGGGTAGATTTGTACTTATTTGGGAGGGTCAGTAATTAGCTTATCCAGTCCCGGATTCTCAGAGCCTTCGGTACAGATGCACTTTCACGATAAGTTTCATTTTGCTGCTTGTCTCTTATCTTGTTTAGTTTTCCACGTCTTTTTTTAATGTTGTGGTGAACAGTTAAAGTCTGATTTTAACTGGTTTACTGAAGATGTTTAGAATCCACGCATACTTGTCCTGAGTGCTGAGCTGCGCCTATTTGGGGGAGGGTGACCCCTACAACCTGCCTGGCCGGTAATACGATTAATAAACACTACATGAGGCCGGAATATAATCCAATTATGGCAGAAATTGTTTTTTCACGGATATCCTTGGGAGTGTGTCACGTGTTCCGTACTGCTTTCCCAGCGACCCTAGGGAGTGTGTCACGTGTTCCGTACTGCTGGTCAGCCAGGGGAGCTAACCCGTGTTGCTGCTCTCTTCCTCATGTCCTTGGCTGCAGGTTCCGGGCTTAACGATGGGCAGTGGCATGAAGTCCGTTTCCTGGCCAAGGAGAACTTTGCCCTGCTAACCATTGACGGGGACGAAGCTTCGGCCGTGAGGACCAACACCCCCATCCAGATCAAGACGGGGGGCACGTACTACTTTGGAGGTAGCTGGCACGTCATCTCAATGTTCTGTCTCTCCTTTCAGGAGAATCCGACCCTACAATAGCCCAGAGAGGACTGAAGTTTCTTCTGCTCATTGTCAATACTCTCTATATCCGAAGGACACTATACTACATACAGCTACTGTAGCTACAGCTTCAAGCGGCTCTATGTTTCCTTAAAAAAAACTTGCAGCCAGAAGCCGACGCTCAGTAAAACATGTGAGCTCGGAACGTCTTTTTTTTCCCCAAGTTGAATGTCAACACTTGTTGCGCGTGTTCCTAGCCGCGGTGTCTGCCGACGTGCTCGGCATCTCCGAGTAGCATCCGCTGCCTCTGATATTTACACTGGAAGGAGAGGCTCCCAGCTCACCCCCCTCCTGTCTCTGGATCCCCATGAAGCACAGGCAATGTGATGGCATAGGGGGGCGTTTATATGTTGGGGAAACTCTCAGTGGGAACTGGGCCAAGCTGCCAGCTACTGCTGACGGAACAAAAGAAGAAAATTCACATTTTAGTTCTTGTGAAAACAAAGTAGGGTTATTCAGTACTAGTGTACACATAAAGGCAAACATTTGCAATTTTAGATGGATGAAATTTCAGTGGGGTCCCCCCTGCTTTTTTCTCCGCAGGCATCATTGAAACAGTCACAGGGGTCCTTCCTGGCACTTGCACACCAAGCCATTTTTGTTTTTTGAAGAAGAAGCAGTTCCGTTTTTCTTTGATCACAGTGCCATATGGGGACAGAGAGGAGGGTAGCTAAGTTGTGCCGGCTACATATGGCGGTCCTGGCCCTTTCTGGCTCCGGTCTGTCTGGCGTAGGTAACAGGAAGGGGCTCTGGAGTAAGCTCACACTAAGTGTCAAACACAATCTGCTCTGTCTTCCCCCGGACTCCAGTGCTCTGCATTACCGACCTGACTTCTGGGTAATTGTGAGAGATGGTGTGGCTGATAGGTTTATAAGACTCACCCATCTTTTAAAGGGCCAAATGAGAAGCGATGTGGCTCCCGTCATTCACGGCCTGCGGTCCAATTTACGGCGTGATGGGAAAGGGGTCCCTCATCTTCCTCTGTCCGTGACTGATCAGCTGTATCAAAGTGCTGTTATCAATCAGCTCCCTAAATGGAAGGCCTCATAGCGCAGCTCGCATGTGGCCTCGAGGTCAAGCCACTTTTTCTGAATGTGCATAGAGTAGAGTAGCATTTGCTTAACCTAGCGTATGGTAGAGTAGCATTAGGTTAGCCTAGCGTATGGTAGAGTAGCATTAGGTTAGCCTAGCGTATGGTAGAGTAGCATTAGCTTAGCCTGGCACAGGTTAGAGTAGTATTAGCTTAAACTAGCATAGGGTAGAGTAGCATTAGCTTAACCTAGCGTATGGTAGAGTAGCATTAGGTTAGCCTAGCGTATGGTAGAGTAGCATTAGCTTAGCCTGGCACAGGTTAGAGTAGTATTAGCTTAAACTAGCATAGGGTAGAGTAGCATTAGCTTAGCCTAGCGTATGGTAGAGTAGCATTAGGTTAGCCTAGCGTATGGTAGAGTAGCATTAGGTTAGCCTAGCGTATGGTAGGGTAGCATTAGCTTAGCCTGGCACAGGTTAGAGTAGTATTAGCTTAAACTAGCATAGGGTAGAGTAGGATTAGCTTAGCCTAGCGTATGGTAGAGTAGCACTAGCTTAGCCTAGCGTATTTTAGAGTAGCATTAGCTTAACCTAGCATATGGTAGAGTAGCATTAGCTTAGCCTAACCTAGCGTATCATGGAGTAGGGTAGTCAAGCCTAGCCTCGTGTAGCGACCCAATGAGTGATCAAGGAAGTTGGGGCTTGGAGTCCTGGGAGCCCCAGTACTGCAGAAATGCATCCCTTTTTAAATCAGAAAACTCACTTCATTTTCAGCTACATGTTTTACTGCAGCCAAGTCAGGAAGAGAAGTGGTGTAAGAAGTAATGAGGAGTTACATCACCGCCGATGCCATTCATGGTGTAATTCTTTCAATAACTTATTTCAAGGTCACATTCAGGACAGATTGAACTGTCATGTCATTGCCTAAAGTCTGTAATTTATGATTTTATTCTTCAGTTCTGTATAAAGAAATGCAAAATGTACATCTGACATCAAATACCATAAATCCACTCCTCCCAAAACTATATATTCTATAGTGTTACAACATTAATATCCTCTCCACTGTTAAAATGAGATTTATTTGGATATTGAAAATGCATAGCCAATTTGCATAAAACATTCTTATAAATCAAACGTGATTATTCAATAGTTAATATTAGTAAAGGTTAGGCATATGTCTGTGCTGAAGAAAAGTGATATTTTTGAACATTAACCATTTTTAAAAATGCAAGGGGTCTGCTGGATAAAACGCTAAATCCTTGCTATTGCATTGAGATCTGTTTCTTCCGTCGTTGAGTCTCTGTCGTTAGTTTCTGTGAGGAGGTAAGGAGGGGTTCTAAAAAAGAGGCACCTGTTGTTTTGCGAGTTTCTGCAATGGATGGACAGATGGCAGCAATATCCTCCGAGTGCCGGATCTGCATGACAGGACAGATCGATCCCAAACGGTCAGTCGTGACCTCGGCCATCATCGAATTATCGTTAAAAAAACGGCACTTTCCCATTTACCTGGATAGCCTGTAATTGACCTCTAAGTGCCTCACACAATATGCCATGTTTTTGCCCAGGTTTAAGACAGGAACCGTGCCGGTAATTTGGGCATCGCTATTAGCAGGCAGAGGCACTGTGTGTTTGTTCGAGATAAGAACCACGTGCTTGTGCCGGGCCCTGTCACCAGGGGGCGCCGTGCCACCCCTGCCCAGAGGTCTCCTATTAAACTTGGCATTTCCTTCCAGAATTGAGGTCAGGCACGTTGTTGTGAGCGATATGTGTTTTATCTCCGTATGCCAGTCATGTGAGGTGAGGCGTCCACGAGGGCGCAGGTGGGGGGGGGGACATGTTTAAGGCTTACGTGCGGGCGATGGCTGCAGAATGCAGGATGGGGTGGACGGCGGCACGGAGCAGACAGACTAATGATATTAGAATACGGCAAAACAGCAAAGCTTAGCGAAACACAGGCTCCCATACGTGTGAATGATGTACAGGGAAAGGTCTACGTCTCTGTCAGTGATAGGGCTTTCCCTGTAGTCTGCTGCCATCAATCTAGAGGGCTCCCCCAGACTCGAGACAGAGCGGTGACCCTCAGTGTGCTCAGAGCACATTCATTCATCTGCAGTCCTGGCGGGATTTTTGAAGTGAAGATGTGTGAAGTTCCGCATTGAGCGTGATACGTGATAGCAGCACCTGGGACAATGCGGGAGGCATCTTTTTTCGAGTTCACATCATTTCCACATCTTAAATTAGCCGTGAAGAAAAAAAGAAACAAAGCTGTTTAAAATACTTGATCACCTTACTGATTCTTGTTAAAGGCAATTTAGTTTTACCTAATAAGGTCACAGGGGAATGCTTTATGAATTACAGATCAGGTGAAGCTTTTCGTTACTCCCATACAGTTTGTCTTCCAGCTCTGAGAATTCTGTTTTGTGGGATCTACAGTAGGGAGCTTTCCGCATAACACAGAGTTCTGAGTCACGAGTCTCAGCAACACTCAAGACCTTTGCCACAGTGGTCATTTCCAGTTAGTCTTGAAAGCCCAACTTGGCAACCCATAACTCTTATCCAAATCCTCCTATTCTGGCATCCCCATATATCCAGGGAGCCCCATCCGTACTGCAAGCCCCGTCTAGTCATGCTTGACTTGCACTCTGATGTGAGTGTGGATGGGCATGCCCGATGCCCCATGT
The DNA here is from genome assembly GCA_026776945.1 of Isichthys henryi. Classification (NCBI taxonomy): domain Eukaryota; kingdom Metazoa; phylum Chordata; class Actinopteri; order Osteoglossiformes; family Mormyridae; genus Isichthys; species Isichthys henryi. Next base: position 22,065 of record JAODJX010001196.1, read on the forward strand.
CCGATGCCCCATACCCCATGCCTGATGCCCCATGCCCAATGACCCATGTCCGATGCCCCATCACTGATGCCCCATGCCCAATGGCAGATGCCGCATGCCCTATGCCCTATGCCCAATACCCCATGTCCAATGCCCTATGTCCGATGCCCCATACCCCATGCCTGATGCCCCATGCCCATGACCCATGTTCGATGCCCCATGACTGATGCCCCATGCCCGATGTCTCATGCCTGATGCCCCATGCTCGATGCACCATGCCCGATGTCCCATGCCCAATGCCCCATGGTCAATGCCCCATATCCCATGCCCCATGCTCGATGCCCCATGCCTGATACCCCATGTCCACCGCACACATCGGGGAGAGAATGGGGAATGCGCAGATGCCCAGAAAACCCTGCTGGGGACCTGAGCCAGAGAGACAGACAGATGCTCTGAGACAACACAGCGAGGAGCTGCCTGTTCTCCCAGCACGGGGCTTCTGAGAAAAGGATGGGTTAATGGGTGGCCAAACCCCAAGGGATGCTGATAAGGGACAAAGCAGAGGCAGACTCTCTCCACCATGAACCAAGATTGATCAGCCTTGTGTGTCTGCCTGTCCCCCCAAGGCACGAGGAGATACCCCACCTACTTTCATATCGGCACTTCAAGGTGCCTTAGAAGGGCGTTTCCCTCCGTAGGCATCTCAGACATGGGTTCTCACATTATTCATACTTTATTATGTTATTTTGGACAGTAAAATTGACTGTAATGAATTTGTATTAAGTGACCAGATGATCTTCATTAGCAGTAAACTACTGGTATAGTTTGTAAGACAAATCCCAGCAAAAGACGCACACACACACATGCACACACATGCACACACAAATATTTTGCAAGTGCAGTTTTGCAAGGTATTGCTGTATGATCACATGTCTGTAAAGGGGCACCTGTGAACAGAATGATTGGATGGCTTTTAAAATGCTCACGTAAACCTGTGGATGATGTGAGTCTATGTGCTGGTATCACAACCCTGTCAAATGTGCTCGTCACACTTGAATCACGTAAGGCTGCCGTTCTCTTGTAATTTGCACTCTGTGCGTGTAATTAATATTCATCACTTCACAAGCATCTATGAGAAAACCAGAGAAGTCGAGTGTTTATATATTTTGTTCATTGTCCTCAGAGGTTTGGTTTGCAGGGCGATCTGTCTAAGACATAGCTCTCTCTCCTTCTGTCATGGTTGCATTTATCCATTTCGTCGCTCCGTTGCTATTGCATTGCTCTGACTAGTTGCTCTGTCGTGATTGCACTTCTGTCTCGTCACATTGTCGCAGCCTCATTGCTCTGTCCCATTGCTCTGTCTCCACTGCATTGCTCTGTCTCATTTCTCTGTTGTGAATGCATTACCCTGCCTTGTTGTTGTCTCAGTCTCATTGCTCTGTTGCGATTGCATTGCTCTGTCTCATTTCCCTGTTGCGATTGCATCGTTCTGTCTCATTTCTCTGTTGCTCTGTCTCATTGCCCTGTCTCATTGCTCTGTCTCATTGCTTTGTCTCATTGCTCTGTCTCATTGCCCTGTCTCATTGCTCTGTCTCATTGCTCGGTCTCATTGCTCTGTCTCATTGCTCTGTCTCATTGCTCGGTCTCATTGCTCTGTTGCGATTGCATTGCTCTGTCTCATTTCTCTGTTGCGATCGCATTGCTCCGTCTCATTTTTATGTCTCATTTCTCTGTTGCGATTGCATCGTTCTGTCTCATTTCTCTGTTGCCCTGTCTCATTGCTCTGTCTCATTGCCCTGTCTCATTGCTCTGTCTCCTTGCCCTGCCTCATTGCTCTGTCTCTTTGCTCTGTCTCATTGCTTTGTCTCTTTGCCCTGTCTCATTGCTCTGTGTCCTTGCTCTGTCTCATTGCTCTGTCTCTTTGCCCTGTCTCATTGCTCTGTGTCCTTGCTCTGTCTCATTGCCCTGTCTCATTGCTCTGTCTCTTTGCCCTGTCTCATTGCTCTGTGTCCTTGTTCTGTCTCATTGCTCTGTCTCATTGCCCTGTCTCATTGCTCTGTCTCTTTGCCCTGTCTCATTGCTCTGTGTCCTTGTTCTGTCTC
>JAODJX010001205.1:0-24121 GCA_026776945.1 Isichthys henryi
TTGCTTCCGGGATAGGCTCCGGACCCCCCGTGACCCAGTAAGGATAAGCGGTTTGGAAAATGGATGGATGGATGGATATATATAAATATTTATTTTCTAACACTGTCACTTTTGCTAAAAACAATAAACAAAGTAATATTAAATATGAGTTTTGGTACTGACTGGTGCATTAGCCCTGTGTATTCCCACGCCGCGTGATGCGGATGTCTGGGGTCTGGCTTTTCCTCTGTGCTGCCTTTCCTTTCCTCGCACGACCCTTCAGCCCGTCCCCTTAGCGTGATTTAGGGCTCCAGCAGCCGCGCGCCTCGAAACGAGCACTTTGCGGGAGGCGGGGGGTAAACACAGGTGCCCTTTACGAGTCGGCAGGCGAACGGAGGGAGCAACTGACACTGGCAGGCCATCTGAAGAGACGCGTGGGCGTTTGGAGCCGGTGCGGCACGCGGCCGGTCTGGGGAGAGTGGGGAACGGGGGGGGGTGACATGTGACGACGGGCCACTTAGCTGCGTAGTTTCCAGAGAGCACACGGTGCGAGACATCACAGCTGTTAAAGAAGGAAATATGTGGCAAAGCCATTCATTTCTGAATAAGTGACATGTATAAATGTTGCCGCAAATAAACCTGTAGAGAAACGTAAACATTTTATTTAGATGATGCCATGTTTTTCAGCCCTAGGTTAACCTTATTCTGCACCATACAGTTTTAATTAGTTTTATTGTCTGAATTTCCCAGACAGGTGACGTTTAAGGTTACCCTGAATGTCGGTTGTCGACTGTAAATGGGGTTCAATTATGTCTCTGCGTCAACAGTTTATCTGTTTTAGTATAATTGAGTTCTGTTGTGTATTATTCACAAAACTGTCCTAATGGACGGCTTGCCATTCCATATTCTATTTTATTTTAGAAGTTTAGCTTACGTTATTGCAAGTTTTTAACGCGCGCAATAGTATTTTATCTACTTCAGTCAAACTTATATCAAACCATTTTTAATAATCAAACTAGCTGTCAGATTTATAAAATAATACCACAAATAAATGCATAGGTAATTTATATTTTGTGTCACCACACAGTCCTTGCAGGCTAAATAATTTGTATGGAAATAATTTGGTGAAAGAATTTGAAGCAGTTGCATGGGACTGACAGAGATATAACACTCAGACACTCAGTATGTTCGTTACGTTGAAGAACTTAAAGACATTTATGCGCAAACCAGGTGTGCTAACTTATACTCAGACAATGCTCACCATTCTCATTTTAAATGGTCTAAATCGTCCGTCTGTTTAGTCTGTGTCTCACCAGAAACTTAGTGTTCCTGAAATTTAATTAAAGTTAAACGTTAAGCAAAAAACGACTGCCTCATTAGTGCTAGCTTCTATGCCAAATATCGCTCGGTTTTAAAAGAGTTTAAGGGTGGCCTTTGATATTTGATTGTGTTTCTTTTTCAGACATTTCGTGTGTGAAAAGGGCAAAGACTCGGCCCTGAATAGAACAGTGAATCATCCCCAGCCACCACTTAATTGCGCTGTTCTTACCGTACCGTCACGCTAATGTGAAAAAGTCAGACGAGAAACCATGACGAAGTATCTGTCAAGTTTTGCTTGGTCTGCATATAAAACACAGATGTTTCTTTCACATTTAGGTCACTGTCCCATCAGAAATATGATACATTTTTATATTGACAACAAGGATTCTGTTATTTCCCTTTGAAACCTCTTCAGCATCAAGGTACCACTGGTATTACTTACACTCCCTGTATAAAATATGTCGTGCTGACTTTAATGTTGAGGGCCGTCAGATGGGTTTGGAAAGAAAGTCAGAGACAGGCAAAATTTAAAACTTATCCTATCAAGGGCCAAAAAGTAATACCCAAGTGCAACAAGGGCGCTGTTTCTTCAACCTATAATGATCTTGGACGCTACTTGGCATTTTTCCCCCTTATGCTTCAGTGTTTGAAGTTTGCAGCCCATGGTTCTCCGTCTTCTGACGGCATTTAATGAAGCCTCTTTCAGCTCTGTAAGAGATTTTAAAGTTTAATTTAACTCATGATTTAAATTCCAATGCATACTGTGTTCAAGGTTAACTCCCATTGAGTCTCTACTTCTTCTTGACTTTGTCACTGAAACTTTGTTGTATTAGGCCGTGCTTGAGCTGACTGACATGCATTGAGAACATGGGCACTATAAATAATTGAGGAGTACAGGTCAGGGTGGGGGCCACAGTGTTTACTTTGTGCACTAATTTTTTATTAGCAGTCTAACTTTCCTTTCCTGCATGTAATATTAAACAACTCAGTGACTTGGGTTGTGTACTTTATGACACTGCAAGACCACTAATCTCGATCATACCTGCTGTGCTACGTTTCTCTTTAAGGTACAGGTTTGAAAGGACGGGGTGGAGACTATGAGAAGGAGGGACAGTTGTTTCCACCAATAACATTTGCTTCTCTATTCTTATTGTTTGTACTGTTGGGCACTGTTTGGCCGGATCCCATAACTCACACCAGACTGTTTGAATCATTGAATCATCTCTGCAACTCAGCTTTTAACTTGTGTCTTAAGACCGTGTCAGATTGTTTGGATTATCTACTATGGCTGTTGAGTTTTTCTTTCTAGCAGATGTAGACTTGGCTTAACCAGTACTGTTGACGCTTGACTACATACATCAAAGTCACATATGTTTGCTCTGGTCTCGCCTCCTCACCAGAAGATTTGTTGGTTTTCGGATTCAGTCAACTGGAGCAGCACTTTAAAGGCGAAAGTTACTGTAGCAATATGGATTTTTCGTGCTGGCTTTCCTTCTATAAGGTCTTGCTCTTGTTGCTGAACATGCTTTGATCAACCTGAAGCAACCACCTCAGTCATCCACCCATGGCGGGGAGAGAAGAGCCAGCAACAAAAAGCCTTTTCCGCCAGATACCGTTCACCATCCTCTACTATGTGAACTACTGGAAACGATCCCAGCACTGGCTACAGTCACGAGGGCATACTGGTCTAGTTTGCCAAGTCTTATACCTCACAGACTGTAGTAAATATTTCTGGTTGTCTCTCTATGTGTGTGAAATGTTATTTGATGGAGTTTTCAAATTTGCTGCTTCTGTTTGTGCCAAATAGCCATTTTTGGTACCAGCAGATAGTGAGGGGTCACTAGTTGCCAAAAGGAATTAAACCACTCGAATTACCCGTCCTGGATCTTCCAGTTCAGTGCCCTGCCCTTTGGTTTAAGGAATGCGCCAAGTATGTGTGATAGAATCCTTTTTTATGGAGATGATGGCACGATGTTTCATATATATAAATGATATTTACATCTATTCACACGTGCCTGACCTAAAGAAAGAGTTCTGAAAGCTCCAGTTCCAGGCTAGACAAGGTCTGTAGAAGGAAGAGTGACCAAACTGGCTAAAACGTCACCCCTGTCGCGTATGCACTCGGCTTGCTTCCGGCTGCTTCAACTTCTTACAGCAGCAGTGGATGGACTGTCTTGAGAGGAAACACGAAAGCTAACTTCAATGCCAGGAGTTAAAATAAGAGTTAGGGTCCCAAGTCAAGAGTTAGGGCCCAAGTCAACTTTCTTTTAAGGTCACTGAAGCAACACATCATCTTGACAGAGATTTGTTAGTTTCATTTTCCCTCCAAAAGGCTCTGAATTATATATCACATTTAAGCTTTTATATTATGCAACATGTTTAGCTGGAAAAGATACGCCAGTGACGTGTAAATGGCTGGGAGTGAGATCCAGCAGCACAGGGCTGGAGTGTAGCAGACCCTTGGCTTTGTGTCTGAAACTCCATGTCAGGGCTTGTTGCACTGGCCCCCCGTGCCCCGTTGTGAGCGTTGCCGCGGCGATGACTCACAGCGAAGCCCCACCTGCCCATTAGTAAGCAGCCCCCAATGCTTTCAGAGCAGCGAAGACGTCTGCTTGCGTAACGTCCTCCCCACGTTCGGCAAGGCACAGTGTGTCCTTCAGCGAGCCTCTGCATGAAGGCCACTGCTGACCTCTAAATTATTCACTTTCACTCTTAAGTGCCTCTTTTGTCATCGATTTCATTTTTTTGATTTATTTTTTTGTTTGTTTGTTAAGTTTTTTGTATTTTATTTTCTTGTCAATAAAAATCAATTGTGAAGGTTAACCTGACTGTTTTTAGTCAAAAATGAGTTTTAACAACATTTTCTGAGTATCGTAACCCTGGTTCATGACGGAATTCAGGAAGAAAAGTCAAATAAGTGTCAGGAACAGGCTTCCTTTGGTGGTTTTACACCATGCCACATCTCTTGGCGTCCCATACGAACAATTTCATTTTTTATGGCGCGCTAACTCTTGGAGTATTAAATTAAAAAAGCTTCCAGATCCATGCAACATTAAACAACATGATTAATAATTTGCTGGTGTAGCATCGCTGTTGAAATATGGACACTAACGATAACAGGGATGTAGTTTATAAATGTTATTTGTTATTGGGTTTTTTTTTGGCCCATACAGTATGTAACACTATTTTAAATGAGCTTTTTAAAAGCCATCAAAATATTTAAATGCTTCCTGCATTTCTCTGACTGTATTACGAAGGAAACTGAACATCTAGGCTGTCTCTACAATTCTCTCTATCCATTTCCCTAGTACAAGCAAGTGGAGCAGTACATGTCCTTCCACAAGCTGCCGACCGACTTCCGACAAAAAATCCACGACTACTACGAGCACCGATACCAGGGCAAGATGTTTGATGAGGAGAGCATCCTGGAGGAGCTTAACGAACCGCTGCGGGAGGTGAGGAGCCCATGACGGGTGACGGGTTTGTTCTGTGTGAGACGTCCACCAAAACCCAGGTCTCAAAATGTGGGCTGACATCTTTTCCCTTCCCCAACAGGAAATCGTGAACTTCAACTGCCGCAAGCTGGTGGCCTCCATGCCGCTGTTCGCCAACGCGGATCCCAACTTCGTGACGGCTATGCTGACCAAGCTGCGCTTCGAGGTCTTCCAGCCAGGCGACTACATCATCCGTGAGGGCACCATCGGCAAGAAGATGTACTTCATCCAGCACGGGGTGTTGAGCGTGCTCACCAAGGGCACCATGGGAATGAAGCTTTCAGATGGATCCTACTTTGGAGGTAGAGACCAGAGCAGGCCATGGTCTACACTGCTGGGTGCAGGGTTTTCAGAGGTGGAGGTAAAGAATAGAGCAGGCCTCAGTCTACGTGGGTGTAGGGTTTGCAGAGGTGGAGGTAAAGAATAGAGCAGGCCTCAGTCTACGTGGGTGTAGGGTTTGCAGAGGTGGAGGTAAAGAATAGAGCAGGCCTCAGTCTACGTGGGTGTAGGGTTTGCAGAGGTGGAGGTAGAGAACAGTGGGCAGACTTATTCAAAGCAGTTGCTATGTTAGTGACCTTTTCTTTTCACCATCCATCTGCCTGACCAGTACCAGGTCATGGGAGGGTTTGGAGACCGTCCCAGTAAATAAAGGGCACAAAGCGGGGGACATACTGGACAGGATGCCAGTCAATCGCAGGTCACACACATGCAATCTCACACCCAAACAGACACTACAGGCTATTTAGAGACACCAATTAGCCTAACTGCATGTCTTTGGACTGCAGCAGGACACCATAGTACCCAGAGAAAATGTGCCCAGTAAGGGAGAGAGCATGCAAACTCCACACAAACAGAGCAGAGAGGGGCTTCAAACCCTCAACTATGGATGCAGGAAGCAACAGCGCTCATGAAATCCTCCACTCTGTCACTCCTCTCGTTTGATTGCCCGAAATCCGTATTTCTTAAAAATACAGCCGGATTCAGAAATGGGAGTCACTGAAGAAGCCATGGAGTCAGTGATGAGTCAGCATCTTAAGAAACGTTCATTGAGCTTTACTATTAATTTTACGACAACAGCTACAGGTCTTCCTATGCCTCAGTTATATCCATGTAATTAACAACTAAATTAATGTGGAAATGTGAGATAGAGGTAAGAAAAGGCACCCCTCCCCATTTGTGTTTTGTTTTATTTTCTTCTGGTAAGTCATGTCCCAGTTTGACAGTCTCTTTTTGGGGCTGGGGGTTCCTTGCAGGGCGGGGGCTGGATTTGGCACTGGGGGCCATCATACTCCCATCAGAGCCAGGAAGAAAAGGAGGGGGTTCTTAACACGCCTGAATGCTCAGTCATGGTGCAGCTTTTAGCCAAAAGTGCGAATGAGTAGCGAAACAGACGCCAAAGATGGGCGAGCGATTTATACCGGCTCGTTAAGGTTGCAGGGTGGGGATGGTGGCGCGATTTGTGATGCGGCCCGCGGGGCTCGTCAGCTGGGCCCATATGTCGGGGGTTAGCTGGGGAGTCGACAGCATATGGAGGTGTGCATCCGGGCCGTGCATCGGAGCCCCTTTTTCTGCATGCCTCAGAACTAGACAGTGTGCTTTTTAATCACAGTTGAGGCATGTTGTTAATCTCCTCTTAGGACATGGCATCCACTATTAGGTGTTTTAAAAAAATATGGACGGTGTCCTTTTAAATGGGAGGCTCAGGATGAAAATGACCTTGAGGTAACATCGAGCCTGAGAGGACTGGTGAAGGATTTACCTGTCAGAGCAGTTAATGAAGAGGTAATCATCAAAATATAACTCGCCCGGAACGTCCTTTGTCCCCCGTAATGGTTGTATAGGCAGCTGGCGGAAGCTGATGTTTTACTCGACCGCACTCCGAACCTCGCTGTCCCAGTTCCTCTCTCCCGGGGGCTGCATATTGCCTGCTGTAGCGTTTAGAGGTCTTTTAGTGATGCGTCACCCCCGCTGGCAGAAGTGGAGATTCCTGGTCTGGCGAAAGACAAACTGGAAACAAGACCGTATTCCTGTTGATCTGGTGGAGACCCACGAGTGTTCGAGGATCATTAACAAAGCTGTAGAATTTGTTTTATTGTTAAAATATTCCCCCTTTGGTAAAAAACCTGCCCGTGGTCCGTACAACGCTATCAGCTGACCATCTGTCCCTCCCCCCCCCCCCCACCCACTTGCCCAAGGCAAAGACCGTTTTTTTGTTTTGGCAAAAGCGAATTAACTACTGCCACTATAACAGCAAGGCTGTTTATTATTACATTTTTCCACCTTCTGAATGCTCACCTCTTTAGGGTGTGGCTCAATTTCGTTAATCTGGCCACTGATTTAGCACATTTCTATTAATAAGCTTTGGAGCGTGGGAATGACTTGAATATTTTCCGTATAATTATTTGAGGCTGTATCCAGGGGGAGCCCATGTTACGGTGCTCTGTAGGACAGATACGTGCCTTCATACGCACACGGTCAAACTTCGTGACTCCAAAATGACTCCGAGCCAGAGATAGCACTGGGAAATATGGCTTCCTCTGATTGGTCTGGACTCAGACGTTGGAGAAACAGAATGTTATTGTGAAAGAATAACAGTCAGAATTTCCAGAAGCTTTCCTTTTGATGTCGGCCTTGCATGGTTGCACAATCCCACTTTAGTGAAGATCCTAGACTGTTCTAGATCAGGCAGGCAAGCTCGGAGGACACCTACATGGAAGGCCGTGAATTAATACACCCGTTACATATTTCAGCTTTCGCTATAATGCTAAAATACTCAATAATGTGTAATAACGGGAGGAGAATTTAAACCAGGTTATATACTTATATAGAAACACAAAGACCTATTGTGTTAATCTTTCTTTCTTGTTCTGTTCAGTCATGGGCTGTGTCCGAATTCAGGGGCTGCATCCATTGCAGGGTGCGGACTACATGTATGTAGCCTTTGCAGGCTGTATCCTTCGAAAGTCCATGCAATGAATCCTGGGATATTTTGGTCTATTTCCTGTTCATCATGTGACCTTTATCATGTTATCGTTACCATGTCATTGTTATCATGTGATCGTTTGGTGTCAGGAGCCCCATTTTCGTCTGGCGTAATCCAGCAAATAGTTGGAAGCTTCATATGTAATCAAATGTATTTGAAAGGCAGGAAGGGGCCCGGATGTGGGGGCCGCCATGGAGTTTAAATGACACGTGTGTCTTGTTTTCTCCTCTCAGAGATCTGCCTGCTGACCCGCGGCAGACGCACCGCCAGCGTCCGCGCCGACACCTACTGCCGCCTGTACTCCCTCTCAGTGGACAACTTTAACGAGGTTCTGGAGGAGTACCCGATGATGAGGAGAGCTTTCGAGACCGTGGCCATCGACCGACTCGATCGCATCGGTAACGACTCAATAGCACCAATGAAATCAGACACGACAAAGCGATAAATCATGACCATAGAAATAGATGATCTCAAAGTGAATATGCCAGCGTATAGGGACGAGTTTTAAGGAGGACAAGCAGAATAATGCTTGTAATTACAAAAAACATGGTACACAGCTGCATGAAAAGGCAAGACAGAGACAGAGAATACACAGTATGACAGACCACACTTCCTACATAAAAATAAAATATGGAGATAGTATGAACTGTGTCCAGTTAACAATGTTGGGGGGGGGGGTCATTTTAACATGAATAAAATATGAGAATCCCTTTGAATTTTTATGATATTAATTCAGATTTACCGTTAAGCTTTGGTCGATCAATCCATTGGTTGATTAAAAATTGTCCATTAAGCAATCCCATTTTTAATGTTTAATATTTTATTATTATTACCCAGAACTCACAGCAGGTGCACTACAAATTTTTTATAAATTAATATCCGTATACAGCAGTATCTTATCACCCAGCGTAACAATATTATTAAGCAATCAGTATATAGCAGACATGAAATAAGGACGATCATAAATCAAATTTCTTTTCAAAATTGTTTTTATATATTAGTTGCTATGGGTAACATTTTCCATGTTTGTTGCTTTATTGTTAGCTTAAGAGTGTTGTCAGCTAGTGAAAACACCAAGGCTGTTTATTCAGACCCCGCTGTGTAAACATTCTGTGTAAACTTCATAAATCTCTCTCTCTCTGGATGGTGAGACTCGCCCAGTCTCCCTGCAGCAAGGTCAATATGCTCTTGATGTGACATCTGACATCAGACAGTCTTCGTCCACCTAGCATATGTAGTTACAGAAGCGTTATGCCAACAAATTTGAGGTCTAGTTTGAAATCACTGGTGTCCTCAGAACGGAATCACATTCCTGAATGTTCCATGAAAGTTATCCAGTTACTCAAAATAAAGATCGTTATGTGGATCTTTTTCAACATTATTTTCATGCCAAACTGCTTCAGTAGATTGTCTTGCCTACATGGTGGACCCGGTTATTTTTGCCACTGTTGGTCAGCTCTGGTTTATCACACCAATTTTGGCTCACGCTGTTGGCTTATAGAACAGGAATTCCGGAGTCATTAGTCACTTTTCATAATAAGGGCTGTTTCTAATACTGAAAATGGATGCATGAAGGAGCACAGACTTGTGTTATGGTATTTGTATTTCAAAGACAATGAGGTCCCTACAGGATTTTACTAGTATTGAATAAAAAACTTTCTTAATAATGGTGTACTTTTACAAGCATGACATGAGTGGAAAGGTGTCTGATTTCTGTAGAAGCTGGTGTGAGGTCCTCTTAGTAATATTTATCGTAAACTGTTTGGATTCCCTTCTTGTTTACTTCTCTGACTGGAAGTCTAGCAGCACACCCCCTTGCTATTACCATCCATCTAGCTCAGTGTTTCTCAACCCGGTCCACTGAAGGTCCATGTTTTTGCTCCCTGCCAGACAGTCCACATTGTTACTCCCTCTTGGGAGCTGCGAGGGAGCAAAAAAGTAGACTGTCTGTGGGTCCTTGAGGACCGGATTGGGAAAGACTAAACCAGCTTAACGCTGATTTCTTATCCAAGGAGAGTCAAGCATGTCAATCAATTAGTACATACTGTTATTGTCAATATTGTCATTATTGTTTGGTTATTTAGTCATTTAGTTACCTTATAGAAAGTTTCCTAAATTACCTTAAAATTCACACTAGTTTTAATGTAATTTTAACTACTATTTTGGAACAAAGCTTACAAGCTATAATACCAGTAATTTGTCAGTTTGAATTCTGAGACATACATTGGCTTTTGTAGATCAGAACGCTGTAAAATTTTTAATGAAAAATGAAAACTATTGGCAGAATATTACTGGAGTTATATTAATGTGAATCCATGAATGTGGCTGGGTTCTACTTACCTTCCAGGTCACTGTAACCAAATTTCTCTTCTCCAATCCTTCCCAGGGAAGAAGAATTCCATCCTCATGCACAAGGTCCAGCACGACCTCAACTCCGGCGTCTTCAACAACCGTGAGAACGAGATGATCCAGGAGATCGTGAAGTACGACCGGGAGATGGTGCAACCGGTGGACCAACCACGTGCCATGTCGCTGACGCCGCCCATGCACGGGGGCATCTTCGCCCCCCCAGGCCCTTCGCAGGCCCCCTCGGCCATCGCCACGCTACAGCAGGCCGTGGCTTTAAGCTTTTGCCCCCAGGTGGCCAGCCCGCTGGTGGGCCCCATGGCGCTGCAGTCGCCCAGGATGGTGCGCCGCTTCCAGGTAGTGCAGAGCCTGTCCAGCCCAGTCTCGGTGTCCCCACTCCAGGCCCAGCAGGCTGTCCAGCCACAGGCCTCTGGCGGGGCCTTTGCCTCAGCCATCTCGAGCCCCCCCGTCCAGAGCCCGCTCGCCACTGGGGCGCGAACTTTCCAGTATGGCTCCAGTCCCATGGGGGCCTCTTCTGGCTCTCAGCTTTCCCTAGTTCAGCAGCGGGCCCCCAGCCCAACACAGCGGCCTGCCACGCACAAGAGCACCCACTCGTTGCACAGCAGCAGTTTGAGCCAAGATGCCCGCGCTCTGTCAGCATCACAACCCTCCCTGCCACACGAGGGCGCTCCACCGGCGGGCCCCAGCCTGCCGCAGTCCACCCGCGTCTCCTCCACATCCATTGGGCCTCCCCAGACCCACCCTGGCACGTCAGGGGCTTCGGGGTACAGGGGTGCGGTGCCACAGAGGGTAATGCTCCCCCATCAGATGTCGATGGGCTCCTTCCCTTCCGCGTCCCTCGCCGGCGTGTCGCCTGGGGTCGGGGCGGCCGCCACTGTCGGAGTAGGCCAGCTGGACTCTGGGGCACCGAAGAAAGATTCCATAGTCAGTCTCCCCGAAACGGACTCCATCAGATCCAGGCTCTCCTCCAACTTGTGACACGGAAGAGTCCCGTGTGCTGAGGAGCCGTGTTTTGTGAGCTACCAGGATTCTGGTCCTCGTCCCACGTCTCCCTCTCCCTGTCCCTGTCACTCCCCGATTCTCACAACAAGAATGTATAACGAGTGACCGGTGACAATGCAAAGAGGGAACTTGTACCTAACAATTTAGAATGGAGTAGTGGAATATTTGTACTCTACACGCGTATAATATAAACCCACGTAAATTAATAGCTGTAGCACCTGCTCATATCCTGCCTTCGACGCCTCCTTCGTTTGCTTTCTTTACTGTAAAAAAAATAAATAAAATGTATAAATCACACACTGTATAAAATCCAAACAATGCAAACTAGCGAGAGCTGGAACAAAAGAGAAAATCAGGGACCCTCTCCGGACGGCAATTATGAAGTTTAACGCTTTGCGAAAGTGTTTTTTTTTGGGTGTCCTTTTTGTGTATGAAATTGCTATATAACTAGGTGTTCTACTTATGAAGCTGTTATATTAGTATTGTTTTAGAAAAAAAGAAAATTATAAAAAAAAAAGCTTATAGTATTCTAGACCGCTGGTCGATCTTAAATGAACATGTAAAAATGAGAAGAGTGTCAAAGCGCGTTTCTGGCAGTTTGATCTACGTTGTAATTTCTTCAGACCAAAGTTGATCTTTAACACAATGGTGATGTGTGTCTGTGTAAACGGGAGAAACAACTCAAAACAAAAACAATCCTGAAAATATAAAACGAGATCCATTTAACTGCCTTGATTCCTACTTTTAAAGCCATAATTACTCTAACCCTATGTGTTCAATATGATTTTACATCCATAACTTGTTCCCCCCCACACAATTCGGTTACATTTTTTTCTCTAGATCCCATTTCTCATGGTTTTTATGAAAAAACGATGCAAACATTATAGTGGTGTTTCTGTTTTATGGACAAAATATTTAGCAGGTTTGTCATCGTCCTGGAACTTGCACAAAGTTGGAATGTAGCTTCAGTGAAGGACGGCTGTTGTCTGTAGGATAACAGAAGCCGAATTATACAGAACTGCGATGGGCTGGCACCCCATCCTGGGTTATTTCCTGCCTTGTGCCCGTAGCTTCCGGGATAGGCTCCAGACCGCTGTGACCCTGCCTACAGAGAATGGATGGATGGAATTATACGAGACTGTTCTGTGAAAGACGCACCCATTCTCACTAACTGAAGCCATTTCAGATTCTGATTCTAAATAACCAGATATGTTATGCATTCAGAGGACTCGACATCTTACAGTTGTAACATTTTATACCGTTCTTGATGCTCTCCATGAAAAACAAGATTTCCAGCTCCTTTTGTAAGCTGGACTTTGGGTGATTAGTCTCGATTCCAACCTAGAAAAGGAGTCATGGAGGGAGAGAAACCATGTGGGAATTTGAATGTTAGCATAGAGATGCATCCCAGTGCTGATACAATTGCACAGCAATGCAATTCTCAACTTTATAAAAAGACCTCGTTCTTATGGGCCGATCTTAGGGAGAGTTTTATTTTTTATTATTACTTTTTTAAATAAACAGTTAGCCTTCATTTTAATCCTACTTAGCTTCTTTTCACTACATTTTACTGTGTGTCAAATCGACTTGGTAGCTTTAAGGAAATCTTTCAGGATACACAGCAACGGGACAGTATCCACCAGAGGAGAGAATACGTAGATAAGCAGTAAATCGACTCTGCGCGTCACCTCATATTGCTGTGTCAACTTGGCTTGGGCGCTTGTAAACTGAAATTTTCGCGTTGATAATGATCTTTAGTTTGTATTACTTGTTCGGATTTCATCCCGGGTTGACTTCAACTGCTTACTGAACGTGGTTGAAATGCTGAAATGCAGACCCGGAGTCTTTGCTGGGTCAGGATTGAGTGCTACCAGAAAGCACATTGTATGTGTGTGTGTGTTTGTGTGTGTGTTTGTCCATGCCAATAATGTGTGTAGTGTTGATGTGTTTCAGTGTGATACTATGGGACCACTGAAAAAATATAGCCTGTTTGTAAGTTTGGGATATAGATGTGTTCACCTGACTGGTGGAAGACAACAAAGATACTTAGTTGACCTCACAGCTCCATTGATGATTCACACTCTCAGCTAACTGACATTCACCCGCCATAGAGCTGCAAACCAGCACCACACAGTCCGGATATCAAACGAATGTGATATTGCACTGGTAAACAAATTCAGCATCCCAAATAATGAAATCAAACTGAAGTTTCTGCTCATATGTTCACATTTGTTGAGTTTACAAAGCCATTTTACAAGAGTAGTACTTTCCGCCCCGATTTACAATAGCAGCATGGTAAATTGAGCAGTCCTTACTGTTGTTTCTGCTATGGAGAAACCTTAGACGATCTCAATCCAGCATCTCAGCGAGGTCTTAAATGCTAGATTTCACTAGTTTCGCCTGGATCTATCAAGCCAAGGCAGGTGCTGGTAAGGGGGTCAGCCTCAGAATATGTCCCCAGTAGAATCAGGCAGCCTGTATGTGCATTTGTCACGTTTCCATTCCACCTCATCGTGCTTGGCAGACTTATTTAATGACCATCTCTGCTTCCTCCTCTTCTGTGTTGCCGATCAACAGTATGGAGTAAGATGTTTGTCTATCTCCTGACATCATAATTTTTTTATTATTATGAAAACAGCTTAGGACAAATAGCAGATGCAATAATCTGAAACGTGAAAACTGTGAGAGATATAATGTATGGAAAATGTATAGAAAAAAGCAATAGAACTGAAAGACTGAAGTGACTGAAAATTTCTGGCAAAACTACACAGCAAATAAGTAACTGTAGATACATCTCACTTAATGCCCTAATAGACTGTCTGAAAATGTCTGCACATATTTTTTTTAATATCCGCAATAATCTATAATTAGTATGTCTAGTCATACACAGCAGGGCATTACCACTGATATATTTGCACTTGCTAATTATAGCGATTTTTTTTGGTTCTTAATAAGATTGTGTGGGACTGTCTTGAGTATCCCCTGCCTTGGCCTGTATGTCTACCTGGACATGGTCTGGACCATCACCACCCTGACTGGGGGAAGAGCTGTGGAATTGGGATGTGTGGGTGGATTGTTGTCAAGTTTGCTTTATCACTAGGGTGCCCCAGAGATGAGAGTTTGCAATGACTTATAGTCCCCAGGGAAGACTGGTGCTTTTGTGTTGCCTGGTTGCCGTTGTGAGGGTTTAAGGGAGAGGGATAAATCAGAGTGACCTCGTGGTACCCCATGGGCGGGCACCAGTTAAGCCGTTCCTGATCCCAGCAGGAGAAGAGATGAGATGGTTTCTTGAGAATAGCGTTTGACGGGTTCTGTATTTCCAATGCGATTATCCCATTCCAAGGCTTATTATATGATCCTTGTAATTACTTTAAATAAAAATAACTCAGGATTTAATTACTTAGACAACCTGATTAGTCTATTAACCAACTTTGGGCTGGTTTTGTATGTGAACGTCTGACTAGCAAAGCACACAGACAGATTTATTGTTTTCTTGTTCCATCCTTTTCAGAGGCAAGTTAACTGCTTTTTTCCCCTGATTTCTACACCAAGGGTTTATTTTCAGATCATTGCTGTCATTCTGGGTCATTCCATAATGGTGTTGATAGTTATATCTGGTGGAAAAGTAAGGTTTCATTGTAGCAGAGGACAGTGTAAGACTCAGCTTCACTTCCAGCTCAAATGGCATGTTGCGATATATGCGATGGTCTAAACTAGATCCCGAAATAAGTAACTTTTTTTTTTGAAGTACTACTTAGTTTAACCCCGGGGAAAAGTAACTGGAGAAGTCACAGATTTGGTACACGAATATCACAGATTTTAAAAACGATTACAGCTAATCTGTAGCCTTTTATGTTGAATGTATGTAAAGGATAGTGGACGATGACTCAAACCAGAAGCACTGTAAAACAAACAAACAAAGAAAAACTATACAAAAACAAGCAAATGCAAAGCAAGTTGAAAGGATACTGTACTGTAGCTGTACTTCCAAATGCATCTTGGTTCTGTGAAAAGTGGACCTCTGTGAAATTTCGCTTCCAATCGTCACAAAGAAGCATTTTCGTGTTGCATGGAGGAGCAAGCAGTGTCTGTATTACATCTCAATCTGCATTGAGATGTTTGGTGCACAGCTGACTGTTATGGGAGGACAGCGATATTGCCAACTCGTGTTCTCACTTCCTGTTGGAAATTTACTGCTGCATTTTGGGTATTTTGAGTTTTTTCTGGCAATTTTTCTTTTTTTTTTTTGAATGTCAATTGTTACATTTTGATAATCATTATTTTTTGAAGTGTAACAAATTTAGAGGCTGGTAGTTTTATAGTTTTTCACTGACCTAGTGAGCTTCGTCACCTGGTAAAGCTCGATTCCTGCATCAAAAGAACATTCTGCACAGCTCTGGTCATTTAGCATTTCTGCCATTTCTCATTTGTTTCCACTATAAAAAAAATAAATAAAAATAAGCGTAGCAAATAGTGCGATCAGCATTTGCCCAGGTATGGTATGCATTTAGTGTGTGCCCTGCGGGGGGGGGGGGTCAGCGCCCTATTCTGGGTTGTTCTCTGCTCTGCACCTATAACGTCCTGGAAAGGCTCCCAGCCCCCGTGACCCTGAATGGGACAAGTGGGTTCAAAAAAAAAGGATGGATGGATGGATGGATGGATGATCAGCTTTTATTTTTCCAGTTTGACGTCACTACGCAACTCTCCACAATTCTAGATGTTAATTTTACATCAGTGACATTCCTCTTTAGCCAATATAGCGTTAATATGCTTATACTGCCAAATAAATGTTCTAGGAAAATGTGAAGAGACAAAGAAACGTTTCAAAGCTCCAGGTTTCCACACTGCACTGCAGATTCAGGTTCATTTCAGATTGAAAGGACATTAGGTTCCTCTGGGAAACCCCCCATTAATTAACAACCAGCGTTTTTGTAGGACGACTCACCTCAATGACTTCACAAATCCTTGGGTTTTTCAGAAAGGAAAAAAAAATGTCAAAGGCAGCGGAAGATGATTGTGGACGTGTGAATGAATATGCCAACTGTACATTCTCTCTGTATAACTCACTGACACTCTGCTGTTTGTCTCTATGCTGGTATCTGAATCTGCCCTACTTTGAGCTGCTGTAAATTGTTTGGGGGCTAAATGTTACAAACAGGAATGTTTCGGGGAGCCCAGCGATGTTTACGACGCTCCTGTTTCTCGTTCCATCCGAAAACCTTAACTACGAAATTGGACCAGTCCTCGTTCATTAACTACGGAGCATTACACGAATCAGGGTTTTGCTTTTTGTTGTCTGAGTCGCAACATGTGTCCCGTACATGCCTACTGCTTAGTGTATTCACTTTCTACATGGCGTTTCTTTGTGTGGGTATGAAATGCAAACTGCTCCTCCTGTTGTGATAATTCATTGCAATACGTGACAAAGGGAGAATGAAAAATTGTAAATTACATATATATATATACAGAACTGAATTTTCAGTTTAACACTTGTTTTGCATTTATCAGAAAATAAAACTCTTTCTTCAGCTGCACATGTAATCCTTAGAGATGCCCAGCTCTCTGTCGGATGCTGAAAGCTCATCTAATGTACCTGTTTGATTATTGTATAGGACCTTACGTCAATGCGCTGTAGTTACAGTCAAAGGAGCTATAATGTTGTGTGCAGTCCATCAGCGTCGGGGCACGCAGAACCTGACAGAAGATAGTTCAAGTTCACTGCTCCGGGATGAAAGTCCATTCCAAAAAAGAGTCAAGTAACTAAGCCAACAAAAGGCAAACTCCAGAGGTTCCAACCAAGGCTGAAGAGATGTAAGATTTTGGAACATGGCTAAAGAATTGGTTAATACAATGTTTTTAAAATGTAAAGGCAGTTTGAAAAAGTGGCACTATTCTTAGTGTCACTGGGATGTCCTAGAAGTTACTTGTTCTCATGCAAACCCCTGTATGAACATTAAAGGATTTTCAGAGCTGAACTGTATTGTCACGGGAATTTACCGACTCAACCGAGTTGCTATGAGACGGGAAGGAAACAGAGCATCTGATGGTGATTAGAATCCTGCCAGTTAAGCTTCCATATTCCCAGGGTTCACAGGGTTTTGATACTGAGTACCTGTAAATTTGCGCTGCCGTCCTTTGGGATGCAATTCTGGTCTCTGTGCAGGGGAAACACAGCTACACCTGTGTCTGCCTGTGGCAATATCAGTCAGCGGCAAAGAGCAAAGTGTATTTGTTATTAATTACTTAATGTACTTTTAATAAGTGGATATGACAAAATTCATTGTTAAATCTTTATAATGGAATATGATTCTTAATGTATTGTTGAAGCATTCTTTTTCTGTGGAGACTAAGCTGTTGATTGAGGTCAAAGGTCAGTGCTTGGTGCTCAGAATGTTTCGGCCAAAGAAGTACAAGAAGAGGAGAAAGTCTATCAAACGATCTACATTCTGTGCGCCGCAGTCGAAAGTCCACGAGACACCTGGCACATTACGGAACACTGTCGACGTGTCGATGACGTCCAGCGAAGAAATGCAGTAATTAAAAACGTGCAATAAAACACGAGAGCATTGGCATACTACCTGCAGACGACTTGTCTTTTCTGTTGGTGATATTGACAGTTATCCTTCACATAAGACAGAGAAAACGTTCTTTTAGAGGGTTATTAAAAATCTCAATGAGGAGTTATAATTCACGTTTTAAAAGGTTTGTTCACTGTATTATAAAAATGGCAATAAAGCATAATTTGTACTATGAGACGTATTATTATTATTATTATTGAGATGCTAATAAGGGATGAATAACTGTGTAGAAAAACAAAATCATTTTGGAGCCCCCCCCATGCGGCCTAACCCCACCCCATCCAAAGATGAGGAGTTTCTGCTGCAGATTGTCGTGCTGCGTCACTAGTGAGGCATTTGTGCTTGCGAGCGTCGATCAGCCTGCGTCACACAAAGGTCACCCCAAGGATATACAGCTCAGCGGCTGCCGGAGGCTCAGCCACGGCCACAGCGCAGTCTCTGATTCACCCGCGCCACACGGCGAGTCGAGTCGGGCCGGCACTGCGGCCCCGCCTCTCCCCCCGCCCCCACCCAGACACAGCCCTCCCCACAAGCAAACGCATCCCGAGAGGTGCCCTGTAGCTATGTGACACAGAGGACAGATAGCAGGGTAGGGGATGCGGACGACGCAGGAGCGCCAACGTCGCACGTATCGCCAGCCAAAATGTCGCCTTCCAGTTCATTAATTCAAGATTCTTTAATTGTCACACGCAGTTATAGAAGTACAGCATGTATTGAAATGTACCCTGATTCAGTCTTGAGAATCTGTGCAATAAAGTTTAACAAACTAAAGACAAATATGAAAAGGCTAAGAATAAAGCAATAAAAATATGCTAGATTTGTTTATGTAAATAGACCTGATGCATAAATGTCATAACAGCAGGTTATGACTGTTTGCTTTAATACTGTAGGACTCCACACCTTTGTGTCATGGTGAACACGGGGAACTTAGGTCATGAAGCACAGAATAGATGTCCTGGTGCCGTGAAAGACCCATGTGGAGCCTCGTACTTCCTGGTCACATGATCATTTTGAGGATTCTTTCGGTCATCTGATTTTTAATGCTTTTAGCTGGGAGGGTCTCTGTCACGAATCAGAAGCTGTCGGCACCATGGCAAGTGGCGGACAGCCAGAACGTCCTATGAACAGCACGGCGAGGACTGCCCCCCTCCCCACCTCACCTCATGACCTTCAGCATGGACCAGCCCCCCACCCCCATCCAGTCTCCCACCAATAGGAACACTTCCTTGTTCAGCAGTGTAGCACTGCTTGCTACCTACGCTGGTCAGTCCATTATAGAAAGCAGAAGCTGATATGTGCATTGAATACCATTATAGATGAGTCACAAAGTGCGTCCGCAATATTCGGACAGCAGCCTGCACATCCTTCATCCGAGATGCTGTGCTCTTAACTTGGAGAGTTTATTTTTATATCAGATATGCAAAAAAAAAAAAAGCATAGCAAAAAGCTCCCTGCCCTGGATGCATGGATGGGTGGATGGAGAGGGATGGATG
Organism: Isichthys henryi; assembly: GCA_026776945.1. NCBI lineage: Eukaryota > Metazoa > Chordata > Actinopteri > Osteoglossiformes > Mormyridae > Isichthys > Isichthys henryi. The sequence goes on from JAODJX010001205.1 coordinate 19,217, forward strand.
GATAGATGGGTGGATGGATGGATGGATAGCCAGTCAGAGACTGGATTATAAGAATAGATGCGTAAAAATCTGAGAATGTAACGCAACACATGTTAAGACACGTGATTTTTCTGTTAAATGTGTGTACAATCATAATGGAGGCCTTTCTGCCTCCAGTGGTCATTAAAACAGAAAATCATACAGTGAACAAGGTTAAACTTGGGGTCTCATTTAAATTAATAAACATTCAATATTGACATTCATATGGTAAGTAATAGTTTATGAACCATTTGGATATGGCAATGTAAAGTGCAATTCATTTCTCACAGCAGAATATACTCTGAATGTCCCTTAATGCTTGATTCAATCGTACTGTATATGAATAGCTAAGGTATAGGTGTGTGTTTGTCAACCATATGCATTTTTACCATGCTCTGTCCTACATTTACCACATACAAAGAATACAGACAATCTTTCATAAGAACATTTCTAGTAGCCATTCATATCTCCTCCACTGTAGTTTGTTCATATCTTGTGTTTCGTTCATATCTCCTCCATTGTAGTTTGTTCATATCTTGTGTTTCGTTCATATCTCCTCCATTATAGTTTGTTCATATCTTGTATTTCGTTCATATCTCCTCCATTGTAGTTTGTTCATATCTTGTATTTCGTTCATATCTCCTCCATTGTAGTTTGTTGATATCTTGTATTTCGTTCATATCTCCTCCATTGTAGTTTGTTCATATCTTGTGTTTCGTTCATATCTCCTCCATTGTAGTTTATTCATATCTTGTATTTCATTCATATCTCCGCCCTGCTTTCCTTTTTTTGCTTGATTCAATAATTTTATTTAGGGCAACTGGGAACATTCTTGGTGATGTATCTTTAGGAATGGAATGTGATTACACTGGCGTCACGTCACGCCACGGGCAGGACGGGCACAGATAAATCAACAGCAGGGCGCCTGCCCCTACTCACTGTCGTGGGCCTTGTGCATTGCCACATAGCCACAGCTGAACGCTCACTTAACGGTAAGTATCGGTCAGAAAGAGGCCCGAAAATGGGCACCTTCATTTGGCAGCAATATGATGCAACTATATTCCAAAGAGGCCAAAGACCCGGTTCTCCAAATTACAGGCTCTTCGGTCACACAAACTGTGAAATTATTAAATGTGTCATTGGGAATAGACTCTAAAGACATGATGCAGACAAACTGCACTGGCATCAAGGGTCAGAGCTCACTGGCAGGAAGATTCAGGCGCCTATCTGGAAAGTCACTAAGCACCAGAAATGCCCAGCCTCAAAAATGACCGCAGAAATAAATCAGCACTTTGGTGACCCAGTCTCCACAGAAACGGTATTTCCTGAGCTTTGCAAAACGGTTACAAAGCAGGGCTGCCATTTAGAAGATGCTTGTATTCAAAGCCAGAGCCTGGTATAGGGAGGACAACACCTGGACCCCAGAGCTATGGGGCGGGGGCAACCATATGGTCAGATGAGTCATCTTTCAACCTGCATACAGTCATGTACAATTACAATTGAAGAGAGCCAAAGAATGCTTACAGACCACAATGCTTATTGGATTGGGCGGCCATTTTGGAAGTTACAAGGTTTGATGATTGCTTTGAATGGCCGTATAATGGTCAAGGGATAGGAGGCCATTTCACAGGATGAGATGCACCCCATGGTATAAAGACTGTTCCTGCATTATGTCCTTATATTACAAACGGTTATATTGAAAGAGTTCTTTCCTGAACAAAAGGATGAGGTCAGTCTCCTATCAGGGGCCCGATCCAAACACCACTTTATGGGCAGTTCTGGAAATTTCAATCCCATTCATCCTACAAAGAACTAGAGGATTTTCCTCTTGAAGAAGTCAGAACACATGAAATGACACCATTTCAAGGACTGAAGCTGTTCTGAAGGAAAATGCTGTCTCTGCTCTAACAAGCCTGTCATATCAAAAGCTGTTAAACCTCATTATTCCTCAGTATTTTGTCCACCTTCTCTCTGTATGTATACTTGTGTATATTTTGTTCGTACTCTTAATGCTGCCATGTTCTGCAGCTGACTTAAGCGTAATCAACATTTATAGCAGTTACAATGTCTTATGTTATATTTTATAGATGGATAATTATGTTAAATAAAAGCATTTGCTGCATCTAGATATATCAGGAATGTACAGAAATTGCACACCTGTCATTTCTGCCATGCGTCGCATTTGAAATATAAATAATCTTCTTTGAAACCGGATGCCAGCGTCTGACACTTGCCCTGCTGAAATGTAATTTCTTCCTGGCAGTGTATATTAACTTAGATTAACTTAACTTGGAGACAACACCGCTCCTGCGACCTGCTCTTAAAGTCTGAAACAGAGCAGTGACTTTGACGTAGCTTTTTTTCTTTGTAGCGTCATTAATTATGTAGAGGACAGTCAGCCTATTGTTAAGCTGTGTTTTACTCATCCTCAAAATACAATGCAATGGCTTCGGCAAACCCTGTGATCTGGGAATGACAGGTGGCTTCTGTAGACCATCGGCGGGGCAGAGAATTTCCCAAAACAGTTCATTAATGCATTTCTATAAGGATTAACTCCACACCAATTTAACAAAAAAAGCTTTATACTTTATAAATTTATATATTATATAATCTTACAATCAGTGAAATCGGTAAATGCCTGGAACAGTAACCTGGTAGAAAGTCTCCGTGGCATAACAGACAGGGTCTTAAGGTCTTAAGCAGCGATAATGCAGGGCCTGTTTAGAAATGAAGATTGAATTGCAGTGAACGCAGCTTCATTAAATGAAAAATATTTATTTGCCAGGAAGCTGTAACTTGTGTTTAACGAAAGACGCAGCTGTACACTTCAGCGAAGGAAAACATGTACATGTGACGTGGAAATGTCCCTCAAAAAATTACAAACATCATTATGAGTTGGGTAAACCGTTCGATCAAAAAATCCCAAGCAAACTGGCAAATGTGTGGATTCTGTGCATCGTGTGATAAACAGTCATGTGACCCAGAGAGCGACCTGTACAGGACAGTGAGGACTATACACATGCCCCCCAGGATCAACCGCGGGGGCCTGACTCACAATGCATGCATGCGCACTTGAACACGCAAAGAAAACATACAATTACATACAGATGCAGGGAATGGCGTGTGCGCACTCATATGCTTGTGTCGATGCGTGAAGGGGGCATTAACGGCACGGTTTGCAGCTTGGCGGACTGAAGGATGAACAGCCCCCCCCCCCCCAGTGGTCATTCTGCTAAGGTCACAAAGACCAAAGACTTGGCACAAGCACTGCAGTCCCCGGCCTCAGCTGATTCTTCAGCTCAGCTGAAGAAATACGTAGATTCCTTCACATTCTGGAGATCAAAATCCCCTAAAACAGGAGGGAAAAAATAAACTTAATTCTACTAAAATTGTCTCATGAATAGTAATAATCTGAGTTAAAGCCTTGTTAACTCAATTTAACTTCATGCATTCTACTGTTGTCTGACATTTTTCCAGGAATCATATTCTTTGGTATATGCTGTGTTTCCCAATCCGGTCCTCGGTGATCCACACGCAGTCCCAGGGAGGGACTGTCAGGCAGGGAGCTGGGAGGGGGCAAAAACATGGACCGGATGAGGGTCCTCGAGGACCGGACTGGGAAACACTGACTGCTGTGCTGAAGACTGGCACTTCTGGATATAAGATCGTGCATGACTGAATTTAGGAAAACTGACACAGTGTGTGACGTCTGCAGTTTTGTGTTGCCTGTACGGGATCCTTTATATTTTAGAAAGTGCAAGAACATTTCAATTTTAATACTCTCTGTAAAATAAGTTAGACACCAGCAACCTTTTCCCAGATGCAGCAGTATTTCATTTTGCAATTCTGTCAATCAAATGTTAACGTGTCAGGAGGATATTGCATTATAAATTTAACTAGCAACCCCCCCCCCTCCACAAATGCTATGGTGCCTGGAATCGGCCGCAGCCCCTCCATAACCCGGTGTAGATTAGGAGGGTCGCAAGATTTATGGATGAATGGATGGATTAGTGGGTTCATACTGCATGCAAGGCATGACAGCACTGCAGCAACGGCAGAACAACGGCCGTCACCCACAAACACCTTCTGATGAGCGGAGACTCCGACACGTCCAGTGGTCATTAAACCAGGAGACACCGTCTCCTGTAAAGTGAAACACCGCAACACACTGACTGACTGACCACATGTGACAGGGGGCGTACCCCATATCGGTTTTGGGAGATGCATTATTTTTACCGTGCCACCATTAGAGGAGAGACCACTTGGCATCAACCAGCGGGCAAGAGGCACATGGTTACCACCAACCCAGGCCGCAGAGCACGAGATCATAAGCAAAACGAATTCGGATGTATTTTTCGGATTGAATTTCCCTTCATCTGGAATGTTCTACAAGCAATCTAACAAAGACCGTTACGTAAAAATGATGATTATTAATCAAGCTTTGTCTTCGGCCCATAATCGCCTTACTGTACGCACCCATTTATACAATGCCATTCGACAGCAAAAGTGTTTAAATAATAGCTCCCCAACAACAAAAAACAATGTCAGATCATATCCATCCAGGTCATATTATTAACATAAAAGCTTTGCAAGTATATTACAACTTTTCAAACTGGTACTATATAAATTGATTGGGAAATGTAGTAAATTTCTGCCAAAAAATGTGATAAGCGTAGGTGCAGTTGCAGACTGTCCATCAAGAAGTTTGGGAATTTTCCCCAGTGGGCCGGTTTTGTGAGAGGTGGTCTCTTTTCCCCAACCCCAGCGTTATATACAGTTGCAAGAAAGAGTATGTGAACCCTTTGGAATCATACAGATTTCTGCACAGATAGGTCATAAAATGTGATCTGATCTTCATCTAAGTCACAACAATAGACAATCACAGTC
>JAODJX010001253.1:0-12239 GCA_026776945.1 Isichthys henryi
GATGGGGGGCCAGCCCATCACAGGGCACACTCACACACCACTCACTCACACATGCACACCTACGGGCAATTTAGCAAGTCCAATTAGTCTCAGCATGTTTTTGGACTGTACAATACAGTATTTGTAGTTTCTGAGTCCCTTATTGTCCGCAATTGAAAATTGCTGGCAATCATTAGCCAATGTCTGATCCATTGTGTTTTGTTTTGCTGGGGTTCAGGCATTTAGCACAAAGTATCTTATAAATCTCAAAAACCCAAGGAATATAAATAAATAAACAAAATAAATAAACAAATGAATACAATTTATTTCTTCATGCCAGAGATTTATTTATTCATTTATTTATGTTAAATGTAGGGCTGCACGATATCACATGGTGATATAATCATGATTATATGGCACATGCACATAATCAGCCAGACTTTTGATCACGGGCATAAACATTTGTCCAGACCCTGGCCTTTTGGTGCTAGATGGACATTTACTTGCACCCATAGTTTGATAGGCATATTAGTAGTACACCTAAAATATTAATGAGAGGCGTAATGTGATGCCCAAAAGTTAGTAATCTCTATAAATTCAGTGTTTCCTCATGTTTATTAAATTTGGCTAGTGAAATGCGCCACATACCATTGTTTTGGTAAATCATGGAAGCGATAAGCACTGAAGTGGCAGTGAAGAAACGAACAGATCAGCAACCAGAGCATCTTTTAGAAGAGGAGATACCGTGGGTAAACAAGGTAGAAGGACAGTGGTGGTGTGGTGGTACTTTAAAGTCCGACACGTTTGTTAAACTCAAACAGTATCACGTTAATATGGTCACCTTTTGTTTCCATGTAGCTCTTAAAGCATGTTATGGTTTACACCATTAATGGAGATGCCTCCTGGGAGAAACCCTAAACACAGGCTTTCCCAGCACAACCAGGCCAAAAATGCAGATAGCTCATTTATGCTTCACACTCTGAAAGGGTATGTTCTACTTTTAAATACTTAGATTAGTCCATTACCAACCCTTCTCATTTCTCCAAAAATATAATGAAACATAAACGCAAACCATATCTTTTGCATTCTGTATTCAGCATGTGTCGTTATCTTAGACTATAAAGTGGCTGGTCTTTGCTTCTGAGCAGGAATGGATTACATCATAAAATGGACGCTTTGGAACAGATTACAACATGAAATGCATTAGCTTAGCAAAATTTTGGTGCTTCTTGCTGTTTATGAGTTTTAACTGCTTTTCCCAGAGCCTGTCCTACCTTATCATGGAATGTGTTCTCTGTAAAACTGTGTTCTAAAATTTAGAGTGAATAATGATCATTGTTTTGATTTGATTTGCACTGTCTAAGGGTCGTTCAGGGTACATTTCACCACATGTTGTACTGGTATAACCATGTATGTGACAAATAAAGTATCTTGTACCTTAAACAGTACTACACAAGGCTGAGGGGCACTGAAATGTCACCTTTGCTATGACTTTCTGTACAGAAGATGTGCAGCCCTGACTGGGCTTTTCTTTTATATAAAGCTGTTCAGTGTTAGTTTGTGTGGTGTTTTTTTTTTGCTGATCTACAAATTTGCTTTAATCACAGTGTAGCCTGGAACTTCTCTCAGGAAGCATAAAGCAGAAGTCAGGTGAATACAGAGGAAACTTGTACAACATGTACTGTCAGTCCCCATCGGCTCTGTTTTGGCCGATTTTAACATGTTGAATCAGCGTCAAAGCTAGTCGATGAAAGAGTTCTCTGATTGGGCGGTATGTCACGCATCACCCCCAGCTGTGCCTGCGTGATCTAGCTCAAGTTTACGCAATCGAAGGGAGAGTCGACCATTTTTCGGCCTAGTATTTTATCCTTCAGCTTGAAGTGTACTCAGATTTACAGAAACCATTTTAAAAAGGCTCTGATCCAAAGAGTGAAGACATTAAACTGGTGGATCTCTAGTTGGATTTAGGTTATGGGTACTTCAGTAGCCTCTTTACTGACAAAATGCTCAGCTTTATCCGAAGCTGGATTTTATAACAAAAAGAAGGATACTTTAAATGGAGAAATGGCAGGTATAGCAGGAAATGTGATCATGTAAAGGTCTGAAATCTGAAAATTGATGTTCTGTCACATTGGTTCTTTTAGTCTGACATTGATGTTTGCTTTCTTTGCTCCTTGAGCCGAGGGAAATGTCTTTAGCGGGCGCTGCTCTGGTAAAAAGTGGTCAGGAACAGATGTGTCAACATCCTCTTATTACAGATTCCTTATTTGAGTGACCTTTTCCATAACGGTGCCTCAGGAGTAATAGAGGCATGAAAGGAGAACAATGTGACATGAGTTCAAAAACCTGTGCATTGTGTGTTTCTCTATTACACCATACAGCTTTCATAGGTCATAGCTCTTTGTTTGGTGTATTATCTCTGTGTGTAAGGAAGGTCTCCAGTCAGCACGCTAAGCTAACAAGGACAGAGTACCTGGTATTAAACTCGTCTATACTTTGGCAATGCTATCAACCAGCACGCTAAGCTAACAAGGACAGAGTACCTGGTATTAAACTCGTCTATGCTTTGGCAATGCTATCAACCAGCACGTTAAGCTAACAAGTATAAAGTACCTGGTATTAAACTCGTCTATGCTTTGGCAATGCTATCAACCAGCACGCCAAGCTAACAAAGACAAAGGACCTGGTATTAAAATATTATGTATTTAAGCAAAGTCATCAATCACCACACTAAGCTGATAAGGACAAAGGACAAACCTGTGTGTGCTTCATCAAGGCCATCAACTAGCATGCTATGCTAACAAGGACAAAGGCCCTGCTCTTATACTCTGAAGGAGTATTTTGCTTTGAAATTGCAGACGAGGGCATGTAACGTAAATATTGTCATCAGACATTGACTCTGCATGTGCAGAATAATTGACTCAGTATATCCAGTAGGTGCCATTATGTAAACTTTGTCCTTTCAATTTGTTCAGCTCAAAACAATAAATATCAGTAGCTCTGGAAACCTCTTCTCATCTACAGCTCTTGAAAACATTGAGACCACTCCATTTAAAAAAAAAAAAAAAGTTTAATCTTGTGTAATCTTTGTTTAATCCTGGTTCTGCTAAGATAAGGCTACGCTGAGCTTTCAGGCTCAAAATTTCTAGGATCGCAGTACAGAAGAACAATGTGAAGCTGGAGACAGTTCCATATTCCACCTATGTCTTAATTATTATTGATTTTATCACAAGAATCTAATGATACTTTCAGTGAGAAATGTGATTGGGCAGAGGTAAATATTAAATATTTACTGTGCAAACTTTTTATGAGACAAAGCCAACATCAGTTAAGTAGTTTGACAAAAGAAAGTTATGTTTTTATTGTTTTAAAACCCCGAGAAGACTTGAAATTTGCGGTTCTAAACGGTACCTCATCCTGCTTTTGCATAAGCTTCATTCAGACCTAGGACATTATCTGCCCTCTGCTGATTTGGAGGAACATCACTGCAGTACGCATGCACCAACCGCAATCATCTACATAGACAGTATGAACACAAGCTGGATGAATGTCCCCAGACTGGAAGCGCACAAAAGCGCATGCAGGAAGCGTAAAGCATGAACTAGGCTTTAATGTGGCATTTTAATGTGGCTATGAGTATCTCCTTCAAGAACAGACAATGTGAGTGTGGGTGGCACTCACTGTCTCTTTCAGTGTCTCTGTCACTTTCTTTTGATACCTGAATAACTTGGGCCAGATCTGAAATCCACCCCCCAGTGGATTTTTTTGTACTCACTGGATCTTTGTACTCATGGTAGGCAGCTAATGTTATGTCTTTTCAGCTCTGTGGCATTTGTGCTGATGCTCTGTCACTGTGCCTGCTGGTCATTTGAAGAAGCATTCAGATGATGCCTGAGGTCATTCAAACCAGGCGTGCAGCTCAGGTGAAGGAGATGAAATCACATTTCACCTCTCATGCTCTGTTAGCTGCAGTTCATATTTTCACTTTGCGTGACTAACACCAAATGCTCTGCTGTGGTCCTGCAGTGTCCTAGTAGAACAATCTTAAATGAGTAGAAAGGGTGACCTTTGAAACCTTTCTCAACATTGTGGCATGAAGCCTTTGTGAAGACAAACTAATGTTGACTCTGTAGAAGCCCAAAGGCTCAGCATTTTGATAACCACAGTTGTATTTACTTTCTTTTTTATTGCTTGGGAAAGACGGGCTTGATGTTGCTGCAGAACCTCATTTAGCTCTGGTGTAACATAACAACTTGACATTAGATCTTTAGCAGTGGCCTTAGGCATAAAACAGACAAAACGCAAACAGTCGACACACCTAGTTGAAACATTGATTTAAAATAATCCAATAAGCAAAGAATAAGAACCTACTTGGTTGAAAGTATTATTGTAACTTTGTGCTAGTATGCATTTGTGGAAGATGGTTAGCAGAATGAATGATTAAAATTAATAATGACATCTGTTATTATTTGGGTGGCGCTGTCAGTCAGGGGGTGGCGCTGTCAGTCGTTGGGTGGCGCTGTCAGTCGTTGGGTGGCGCTGTCAGTCAGGGGGTGGCGCTGTCAGTCAGGAGGTGGCGCTGTCAGTCAGGGGGTGGCGCTGTCAGTCAGGGGGTGGTGCTGTGGCCACGGGAGGATCAGGCGTTTAAGTCACATCCTGGCTGTGTGTGAAATTTGCTCTTCATGTGTTCGCATGGATCTCCTGGTACTCTGGTTTCTTCTCGTACTCCAAAAGTGTATATTTAGGTGGACTGGTGACCCAGAATAGCCCATTATGTGTAAGTGTGCTCCCTGTGATAGAGGAACAAGCTCCAAACCCACCATGACTGTGCATATGAGAGGCGCGGTTGATGGAGGGTGCAGAGAACAAAAAGGAGCCCCAGGACGGCCCAAATGGTGACATGCAAAGCTTTGTAGAATGTGAAAGTATAGCTTGTTGACGAGAAATGCTATTTTGACAAGTGGAATGCCTTGATTATTTGGATACAGAAAGTGATTTAAATACTGCATGCCACCTGAAGACAGGCCACAATACTGCTGGTGCTGACTGACCTTTTATCTGCACATACACATGCACCTTAGTTGGAGGTATTTGATGTCGAGGGAGGAGAACTGTTTTGGCAAAACTAAGCGCGTGTAGCTGCTCTGGGTGAGATTCCTATGGTACTTGTCAGACCTGTAGGCAATAAGCATGACTGCCTTTGGTTTGCAATGCCAAGTATGAATTCATAAACTCTGTGAGTCATGTAGAATTAATACGATTTCTGAGCATTGAAATTACAATGTTACAAAACTACAATAATCTTTCAAATAATTTATTTTGTATCAGACATACAACGGAGGAACATTTGTACACCTAAACAAATGGAAAATGAAGATAGTGGTGATTTCAGGGATGATCTGACTGATTTTCATGAACCGTAAATATAACTGAAGCTCAGGAGTCACATCTGTTACACATCCATCCATTTTCCATAATTAATCCAGTGCAGGGTCATGGGGAAGCTGGAGGCTGTTCCAAAGCTCAGGCTAAGGGACACCAGTCCATTGAAGGCCTCAGACATGCGTAATTAGTAATGTAGAGGCACCACTCATTAATAGATAATAAATAGAACTTAATTTTCAACTACTAAATATCTCAGAAACTTCAAATATCACAATATGAACTTTGTTCGATATCATTCAATCAAAACACACAATACATTCACAAAAAATAATAACGTGCTAATTATCACGCGTATTGTATTCTGTAAACTAGCCAACCTAAGCTTTGTTTTTATCAGTGATAATCTTCACATATGGGAATCATAGAAAGTAAATTAAGCAGAATAATTTAAGTCAACATTGTGACAAAGACAGGCTGGGCTGCTCTGAGAGGCTGAATGGCATGTGGGTATAAGCCTACATTATTGGGTGAGTCGGTCAAACCCGAATGTCTTCTTTTAAGATGTAGTTGTATTGTAGTCATGTTATTGCGACATTTAAGTTCTGCTTTACAATTCTAACAAACGGCTGCATTTTCATTAACTGTTAATGTGAGATGTTTCCACACAGCTGATGCTTTTGCTCTTTGTTAGGATCTTCATCCACTACGTGCCGTCTTCCTGCCACCGTGTTACTGAGTGACTGAGAAGGAAAATTTTACATCAGTGCATTTAAATATTCAAGTTTAACTGAGTAACCGCGACAGCTCTATCTGCTCGCCATGTTTGCAATCCTAACATAGATTACTGCCACCATGGGGAGGAAGTGGCTTCTTAAATTCACATGTCCGCCCAAGCCGGCAAGAATGCTGACATACACTCAGGCACAGATATGCACACACACTGACAAGCATCTCTCTGGCAGATGTCAATTTATTCAAAAATGCACTGGGAACAAAGACTTTCATTCCTCGCATTGCTGGAATGGTTCCTTCCTTTACAGAAGTGAGCCTGCACACCACCCTCTGTGCCCATTCCTGTAACTGCGTGTTTTGCATGGCTTAGACACCATCATCACCACGACACATGCCACAAAACCACAGCCTGTGTGCCTGACAGTGAAGCAAAGTATTAACATCCTTAGTGAAATGGGCAGGCAGTGGAGAACCATGTTTCACATCCTGGTAGCAAGAAAACGAATGATTGTGATTGTCCTGGGGAGTCAATCTTTTACCTGCACTAGATAGTGCCTCGTGCCCATCGCTTCCGGGATAGGCTCCGGACCCCCCACGACCCAGTAGGATAAGTGGTTTGTAAAATGGTTGGATGGATGGATTTTATTTCAGTTTACGGAAATATTTTTAGGTTCTGCCTATGTCAATAAGTGTTTTCATTGTGCAGCCCAACCTGAAAATGATGTACTGAATAGTAGTAAATGAGGATGTGTATCGTTAAAACCCTGGGTCACAGGGACACAAACCATGTGTTGTTAATCAGCCACAGGATCTTGGACAAAAGACGGAACGCTTTACTTGGTAACATGGATTCTGGAGACTGAACAGATTCATAACTAGGAGTCTCGTGCCTTGATCACAGAACATATTTTGGTGGTGGATTGAAACCCTTTTCTTACTCTCACAACATGGTATAGCGTTTATTTTCTACATGAATATTTGTACAGTATGTGTGGTATGTTATTTCAGCTATTTGAAGTGCTTCTGTGTAAAATGACTATCAAAATTAGGAAGCTCGTTGATTATAAAGTGCATGATGTCAATTATCTCCAGTAGTGGAACAAAAGAAGGAGATGAGATCACCAGTCCTCGTACAGACAGCCATAAATCATGGCCGCTTCCCCTTGTGAAAGCCTGATGAAATTTATGGTCAGTAGAAACCAAAACAGTAAGGCTTTCATAACGACAAACAAAAGTCTCCCAGAAACAGGTCAGATTTCATTGGTGATTTAGTCAGATGATCTGTAGATCCCAAATATTCACGGTAGAAAATGACTCCTTTTACATTAGACAAGAAACACTAGTAAAGAATATGTGTGAAATATGCTTCTGCGCTGCCTCAGGTTTATTTTATCTGTGAGCTTATTTGTTTGCTCATTTTTTGGGCTTATTTATATCTGGCCAATCACATTGTAGTCTTCCTAACCATTTGATGTTGCTGGTTACCAGCTGCCTATTGCCTTCTCTGTTTGATGTTGCTGGTTTTATGATGATTTAATCACACAGCACCATTGCTTTACCTTTATTTTGCTGGCCTTGTGCTGACCAGTTTCATGATGCTGAATCTCAAGTTAGTTAATGGTGATTAAAAAAAAAAAAACACTTGGCTAGTAAGCTAATATATGGCTTCATTGGATGGGTTGGATGTGGTTAAAATCAAGACTACAGTTTCCAACAGATGCCCCCAAAAGGGGAAACTGCCGGTTCATTGAAACCAATGACATGGTAAATGAAATTTTGTCCTATGTGTGAAGTTTAAATCTGTGAGCTTTTTCAGTCGGTGTTTTGGTGTGTTTCGACAGATCTCCACTGGAGTGAATCCCTCCCTCTTCCCCTTCCGATATCACGATGGCCCACCGTTCGCAACGTTCCTCGCTGGAGGACAACCCATTTGCCCCAAACTACCTACCGCCCCACTATCGGGAAGAGTACCGGCTGGCTATCGATGCACTGGTGGAGCATGACTTGGAGGGTTACTACAGCTTCCTGCAGAGAGCAGGCGTTGTGGACTTCCTCTCCCAACTGGAAGTGGAGCGCATTAGGAATACAGTGCAGGCACCCCGACAGATCGACCAGCCTGAGTTACTCTACTTGGAGTCTGAGCCTGATGGCTCTTCTGATACCTACTGGCCTGTCCACTCAGACCTGGAGGCCCCGTGCCTGGACCTGGGCTGGCCAATGAACCAGGGCTTCATTGGCCCCACGGAGGTCACCACATTGGTCAACCCCTCAGATCCGGAGATGCCCAGCATCAAAGAACAAGCCCGCCGACTCATCAGAGGTGCCAACCAGGTGAGTCCAAAATGGGTTATACTCACAGGTGAGCTTGAAATTGAGGTTTTACACTCCATTTTACGCTGGAATGTACCAAAATTAGATAGGGTTTGTTCAGGCAGAATTGTGTTTGCATCAGTGAGTTGGGCAATGTGTAGCTCTGCGGAAGGTCATGAGATCAAATCCCATAGCTGGCAGAGAAATCACGCTTCCAATGTTCCCAGTTGCTCCGGAGACAATGGCTGACCATGCTCTCCGATCCACACCTCACTCTTGGACAAAAGCGTTTTTTTAAATAAATAAAAAGTAAATGTCTTGTAATTAGGAAATTTATTTCTGAAGCATTTGACATTGCAAATACAGCCAGAGTGGTCATGATGAAAACATAATGCTGCAATCCTGCACTTTATTTGTACAGCAGTAAAAAGCTGAACTGCCTCAGAGCACAATTTGACTATCAGGCCTGGTCCTTTGTCACATTCCTGCTATAATGTGTTGTCTGAATTAGTCTTAATGCTTGATATATATTATACAAACTATATTATTCAATGTGTGAAATGTTTAGAAATGTTTTTGACCAAAGATACAGACATCCTTAAAACGGCTGGTTTGTGTTGGTTTGTGCAGGTGATCGCCGTGGCGATGGACATGTTCACAGATGTCGACATATTTGCTGACCTGCTGGATGCTGCCACGCGCCGTGTGGCCGTCTACATACTGCTGGACGAGCAGAATGCGCACTACTTCTCCACCATGGTAACCAACTGCAGAGTCAACTTAGAGATGCTTCAGGTGAGCCGGTTCTTTATGCAGAAACAGGAAGTGTGTGATGTCAGACGCTGACCAATTAACCAAACAGGTGTTTCTTCAGTTGTATTACTTTAATTATTAATTTTATTATTTAATATTCTGCTACCTTTGAAATAGTGAAAAAGATTAAGAAGTTTTAAACATATTAAATGTATATTAGAGTGAATCTCAGATATGTGTGGCGCAGAAAAATTAGTTTTGCACCTGACGTAAGATTCACTAACCCTTTGTGTTGGTGTTGCAGTCAATGCGGGTGAGAACTGTGTCAGGAAGCACCTACTTCTGCTGCACAGGAAAGTCCTTTAAGGGCCAAATGATGGATCGCTTCCTGATGGTGGATTGCAAAGCTGTGCTGAGTGGGAACTACAGGTAAGATTTAGCCACCTGCTGAAAACTACATGATGAATATAAGTGACTGTCAGGAAGTAACAGTAATAATATGTACTGTTAGTACACTCTAGTACAGGGGAAAGAATGTCCTGTATTTATGTTGTAGGCAATATTATCTCGAGGAATCTCTAACTTTCAGCCGCTGTTTAACCAAAATATTTAATCATGGTAATATTACTGGATACTTTGGCTGTTTACTTATCCAACCACTCTTATCTGTTCTCACAGCTTCATGTGGACGTTTGAGAAGATTCACCGCTGCATTGCACACCTGTTTCTCGGGGAACTGGTCATCACATTTGATGAGGAATTCCGGATTCTTTATGCTCAATCTGAGCCACTGGTCATTGAGAATTCCCTGGTACCAGTACCAGTACCAGTACCCGAGAAAAGCAGCTATGGTGTCAGGCAGTTTTTGAACCCCAATCCCATGCAGATGAGAAACCCCAGAGAGTTTCTGCACATAGAGAGCCCCCACTTTTCTGAACTGCTGGGCTATCCCATGGAGGACCACATGGAGATGGAACGCAATATGCCACTTCTTAGGAGGAAGGAACCCTTCCGTGGTTTTCAAGACCATGAGGCACTGCAGGTGTACAGTAATAAATACTCCTCTCAGCAGTTGAGGATGGAGCGATCTTTTCTGGGCTATGACCGGTCCGTAATGGCCGCCAGGCAGATGGAGATGAACACCTACAAGAGGCATTGCTATGCAGAAGGGAACCAGGAGAGCTATTCCTCCTCACGGCAAATTATGAAGCATCGTATCAGATACCACCCAGAGGATGTGGAGTCCCTTAACAGCTACCAGAGGGAGCAGCACTACCACCAAGGAGGAGGTTCTGGTTCGGGACATGGCTTGTACAATAAGCTACAGGCCCGTGAACATGCCTATGCAGATCAGTATTCTGAGCAGTATGAATACCAGCCTGAATTAGAGCCACCTGATAGTTATAATCGTGTGTTGGATTATGTATCCTCTGATTCGTCTAGGGAGATCAGGCACGGTTATGAACCAAAACCAACTCTTGTTGAGGGCCACTGTGGCCGATCAAGCACAAAGAGGCCAAGCCTTGGCCAGCCATATCCTTGCCAGAGCTCACCTGTTCAGTCACATCCACCTGACCATAAGCAGCTCTTTGTTAAGTCCAATCAAGATCACCAGCCGCGAGACCCCAGTGTTAAACAAGGACTGCGTAAGTGGAGGATCAGCTCATACCTCAGTGCTTTAGAGGATGCCACAGATGAGGGTATGCCAGAACCCCTTGGTCCCGATGCCTTTGATGAACCAGTCTATCAATCAGAGGAAGAATTGTATGGTCTAGAAGCTGAACATTCCAAGTTTAGTGCTAGAGACCGTCCACAGATTCCCACAATAAGGCCAAATCTGCTCCCACGCTTCGGTAAGCCAGTCCTTAAAGGATCTGAAAACCAGCCTTACTTAGGCGCAGACTCTCAAAAAGCAGCAGAGACAACAGAAGCAATGTCAGATTCAGATTCAGGGTCAACATCCATCACTGGGGGAGACAAAGCTGAGGAGGTGGAGCTCAGGAAACCCAGAGAGATAATAAGGCATGAGTCTTTTCGGAACAGGGCCAATCTTTCTGTCCTGAGAAGCTCCAGACTACGATCTTCTTTGATCTTCAGCTCTTCCCAGTTGGAACAGCACTTTTCCACAGAGTTGAAACCTGCTACAGAACTGAAGCATAATGAAAACCCTGATGAAGAAAAGGAAACCGATCCACTGAAAACATCCACTGTGGTTGCTGAGATTTTGGGGAAGAGGAGATTTATGCCAAGAGAGCCCTATGATTGGAGCATTCACAAGCAGTGGACTGCACAGAATGCTTCTTCAACCTCAATAAATAAAATGGATGAGTGTAGTGATATTTCTGGTGAGAAAATGAACCTTTATAAAGCCTCATCTGAAAGTTCACTTAAATTGATGGAGATGCCAGACTGCACTAATATTTCAGAAAACAAGGACATATCCAAGGATCCAGGACAAGACAATCAGGCCAATGTTGCACCTCAAGAAAAATCAGGGATAGCAGCAGGGGAGACATCCAGACCCTTACATGAATTAACATCATTCATGAATATGGATATGAATGATCCGGAGGCTAGGTTAAAATATTTTAAAGAATTAGCTGCTAAGCGAAAAGCTTCGAAAACTGAAAATAAATGTGAAGCGAAAAACCCAGAACCTGGGTTTCTGTCCCAGGCACTATCTAAAAATTCCTCAACAACATATGTAGGTTCTGGCACCACAAGTGTTTCAAAGGAACACAAAATACCAATGGATTCTGCAAATGAACATACAACGGAACAACATAAGACTGTGCTGGAGGAACCAACTAAGATGAGCGAAGGCTCCCACAAAGCTTCAGAAAGCACAACCTCATACATGAATATGAATGATCCGGAGGCTAGGTTCAAATATTTTAAAGAATTAGCTGCTAAGCGAAAGGTTTCTAAAACTGAAAATAAGTCTGAACCAAAAAACCCAGAACCTCCTGTCAGAAATACAGATCTGTCCCAGACACCAAATACAAATTCCTCAACAACATATGTAGGTTCTGGCACCACAAGTGTTTCAAAGGAACACAAAATACCAATGGATTCTGCAA